>OZ024934.1:110278895-110509895 GCA_964017235.1 Sabellastarte sp. h YS-2021
CTGGATCCATGAAATGTAGTTTTTAAAGACATAACTAAAAAATTTAGGGACGCATTTTGATGACATTTTCAGGAAATGTCCAAAATGGGATGAGGAACAAGTGATTAGATTTTGGGAGTGATCTCGATTACTGACTGGATCATCTGGATCCAGGATGCCACGTGTGAACAAGATAACTAAAAAATTATGGACAGATTTTGATGAAATTTTAAGGTTATTTCTGAAAAGGTAAAAGGATGAAATGATTGAATTTTGGAAGTGATCTGCATCACAAAATGGATCTTCTGGATCCATGAAATGTATTTTTAAAGACCGATACCTAAAAAAGTTATGGATGGGTTTTGATAACATTTTCAGGAAATGGCCTAAATGGGACAAGGAACGATTGATTAGATTTTGGGAGTGATCTGGATCATCTGGATCCATACTGCCAGAACCCACGGCCATAGCATCCAAGCCATTAATATTCATGAGGTTATACGAGGACACAGATCTCCCCTGTAGTTTCCTGACAATATTTTACAAAATGGACGTTTCGACAAAGATAATGGACGTTCATCTCACACATTGGGCTGGTGATTTCTGTCAGGTATCCATTCCTCTTTCCACCTTGTTGGTGTTGGGAGTCGATGTACACCTCTTTCTGTTTTTTTTTGCCCATTTCCTTAACCCTTATACTTTATATTTTTTATACATTTACTTTACATAATCTTTTACTTATGAGTTATGACTTTTTAACATACGTACTCTTTTTCATTGGTTCTGAGATGTCCTGATTTTGAGTCTCAAGGTTTGTGCTCAGTTAGGCCTTGGCCGCTGAACTATAAAGTTCACTTTTTTACTTTATTGGTTGTTTTTGTGTTTTGTCTTGCAGATTTTGATCTTTGTTGGTCCTTTTTTGGTACATCTCTTTTCTCCCCCTGCTTTGCTGTATATTCTTCTTGTCTGTTTGATGCTTGTTCTTGGTGAGGTGTCTCATATTCTGATTTTTGTTCTTCTAAGTATTGGTCAAAATTGTCTATTATTAAGGGGTCATATATATATATGTGCAGATTCTAAATAAGAACGAAGGAGTTATGACTTTTTAACATACATACTCTTTTTCATTGGTTCTGTCGCAACAGCACCAAACTCTATTTCCTTGTTGATGTAAGTTTGTTTGATCTTGAGGTTCTTTAACTCAGGTGGATTCTCCATGTAGTTTAATCTTTCCTCATTGGTATGAAAGGAAGCAGTGGGATGGCTTGGTCTATAAAAAAGTGAAGAACAGAATTTATTGAGCAGTTGTTCATCAAATATCTGTCATTAAATACAGCTAGATGGGAAATGTAGCAATTTACTCTCTATAATCTCCATCTGGCAAAGCATACTGATCTATATAATTCTTTATTTAAGCCATCTATAACACTTTTAAGGCTGTTTTTGGAACATGCTTTCAAAAAAAAATTAAGGCCTAACATATCATTTCAAATGACTACATGAAAGAAATATTGCTAATATCAAGCCACAAACTACTTACTGCTTGTGTATTCTTAGCTTGTAGCCATGGATGGAATCCACCTGAGTTTTCAGTCTTGAATATTTCCTGGCCATAAATCTCGCAAATCTAGTCATTGATCGCTCCTCTAAGGTTGATGTGCCCTCTTTGGCCACCAGGAAGGATGTGTAACCTTCATATAGGTCCTTTGTGGATGTGAACCCTTTTTCTGTCAGACATGATGAAAATTCTGCAAAGTAAGGGATTGGTGAAGCCTGACTTTTCGCATGTAGAAGAATTCCCTTTGTTTCTTTGGAGCGTGGCATTCTGAAAATACAATAAAAACGGTAATTAGATTTTAATTGGCCAAATTCTGCAAATTAAATATACCTTTTAATTCTTCAAAATACATATTCAACACTCAGCTGAGTTACTAAGTACTTAGTTCATAAGCTCTTTAGTGTAGTTTAGTGCTCTAAATATTAACATCACTGCAGATAGTGCCTTTCTTTTAGTAACACCATGAATAAAATTACATCAATGGTAAGTTAAACTGATGTGAGAACTCACTCTGTGAACTAAATAAGCCAATCTGAAGATAATGTTTCTTAACAGCTTTTCTTGTAAACAGTAACTATTAATTCAATTTTTAAAATTTTTTTTGTTGTGTACACCAGCTAATCTGGGTCAGTCAAAATTTGATTGATCCACTTTTAGCTAGGGCTCACCTTTTCATTATTCATCATATATATATATGTATATATATATATATATATATATATATATACAATATGTACATTGTTTTACAAAGACCTTTTACTTTTACTTTTGGAATTACATTGTTATATTTTCTTTCCATTCTTCTACTTTCAAAAGTATATGTAAGTTAACATATTTCAGATATTATATGTTTATACATTTTTAATATATCCTAACATTCGCTTTTTTAAGACCTTCATTTTAACTTAATATTTTGAAAATATTATCAATTTTACTTTATACAGTTTATTGTTATGCTGCCACAAGTCATATAGTGAAAATCAGATTATGCATAATTGTGACAATTGCATTTGACATTTCAAAGCAAATTTTTTAAATGTGCATGTGTTTTAGTAAGGTGCAGCTAGAACTAAACTTTTACCTCATTTTGAATCCAAGATGGCCGCCACAAGTCATATAATGAAAATCTGATTATGCATAATTAAGATGTATGTGTCTCACATTTCAAAGTCAAATTTTTAAATGTGGATGTATCTTATTAAGATGCAGCTAGAAGTAAACCATGGCCTTTTTTGAAATCCAAGATGGCCCCCACAAGCAATATAGTGGCAATCAGATTATGCATAATTATTATATTTGCATCTCATGTTTCAAAGCCAAATTTTTAATGTGAATGTATCTTACTAGGACGCATCTAGAAGTGAACTATAGCCTCATTTTGAAGTCCAAGATGTCCGCCAGGGGTGATATAGTGAAAAGCAGATTGTGCATAAATTATGATGTTTGCATCTAATGTTTTAAAGCTGAATTTTTAATGTGGATGCATCTTACTAAGACACAGTTGGGATAGAACTAACACTAAATTTTGAAAACCAAGATGGCCACCACAGGTGATATAGTAAAAAATCAGATTATGCATAATTATGATGTCTTTGTGCCATATTCCTTGATCATAATTACATGCCGATGCATCTTAAGAGAAAGCTTGGAGTGAACAGTGGCCTTTTTTTTAAATCAAAGATGGCTGCCATGATGAAAAAATGGAGAAATGAGTTGATACAAATGAAAGTGTGATGTATTCCTCTTTTGATTTTATTTATTTCATGATACATAAGTGAAAAAATGGAAAGAATATACAGTGCAAATTCTAAAATTATATGCTTTGCATCACAGATTGCTACCTCTGCCAAGGAGGTTATATTTTCGCCTGGGACCGTGTGTCTGCCCGTCGGTTTGTTTGTGAACAAGATAACTGAAAAACTTATGGATGGATTTTGATGAAATTTTCAGGGTATGTCGGAAAAGGTAAAAGGAAGAAATGATTCAATTTTGAGAATGATCCGGATTACTATCTGGATCTTCTGGATCCATGAAATGTAATTTTTAAAGACATAACTCAAAAATTTAGGGATGCATTTTGATGACATTTTCAGGAAATGTCCAAAATGGGATGAGGAACAAGTGATTAGATTTTGGGAGTGATCTTGATCACTGACTGGATCATCTGGATCCAGGATGCCACGTGTTTGTGAACAAGATAACTAAAAAATTATGGACAGATTTTGATGAAATTTTAAGGTTATTTCTGAAAAGGTAAAAGGATGAAATGATTGAATTTTGGAAGTGATCTGCATCACAAAATGGATCTTCTGTATGTATTTTTAAAGACCGATACCTAAAAAAGTTATGGATGGGTTTTGATAACATTTTCAGGAAATGGCCTAAATGGGACAAGGAACGATTGATTAGATTTTGGGAGTGATCTGGATCATCTGGATCCATAGTGCCAGAACTCACGGCCATAGCATCCAAGTCATTAATATTCATGAGGTTATACGAGGACACAGATCTCCCCTGTAGTTTCCTGACAATATTTTACAAAATGGACGTTTCGACAAAGATAATGGACGTTCATCTCACATATTGGGCTGGTGATTTCTGTCAGGTATCCATTCCTCTTTCCACCTTGTTGGTGTTGGGAGTCGATGTATACCTCTTTCTGTTTTTTTTGCCCATTTCCTTAACCCTTATACTTTATATTTTTTATACATTTACTTTACATAATCTTTTACTTGGTTATTTGAAATGTAATTTAACAGTATATATTTAACAGAATTAATATTTCTGAGATGTCCTGATTTTGAGTCTCAAGGTTTGTGCTCAGTTAGGCCTTGGCCGCTGAAATATAAAGTTCACTTTTTACTTTATTGGTTGTTTTTGTGTTTTGTCTTGCAGATTTTGATCTTTGTTGGTCCTTTTTTGATAGATCCCTTTTCTCCCCCTGCTTTGCTGTATATTCTTCTTGTCTGTTTGATGCTTGTTCTTGGTGAGGTGTCTCATATTCTGATTTCTGTTCTTCTAAGTATTGGTCAAAATTGTCTATTATTAAGGGGTCATATATATATATGTGCAGATTCTAAATAATAACTAAGGAGTTATGACTTTTTAACATACATACTCTTTTTCATTGGTTCTGTCGCAACAGCACCAAACTCTATTTCCTTGTTGATGTAAGTTTGTTTGATCTTGAGGTTCTTTAACTCAGGTGGATTCTCCATGTAGTTTAATCTTTCCTCATTGGTATGAAAGGAAGCAGTGGGATGGCTTGGTCTATAAAAAAGTGAAGAACAGAATTTATTGAGCAGTTGTTCATCAAATATCTGTCATTAAATACAACTAGATGGGAAATGTAGCAATTTACTCTCTATAATCTCCATCTGGCAAAGCATACTGATCTATATAATTCTTTATTTAAGCCATCTATAACACTTTTAAGGCTGTTTTTGGAACATGCTTTCAAAAAATAAATTAAGGCCTAACATATCATTTCAAATGACTACATGAAAGAAATATTGCTAATATCAAGCCACAAACTACTTACTGCTTGTGTATTTTTAGCTTGTAGCCATGGATGGAATCCACCTGAGTTTTCAGTCTTGAATATTTCCTGGCCATAAATCTCACAAATCTAGTCATTGATCGCTCCTCTAAGGTTGATGTGCCCTCTTTGGCCACCAGGAAGGATGTGTAACCTTCATATAGGTCCTTTGTGGATGTGAACCCTTTTTCTGTCAGACATGATGAAAATTCTGCAAAGAAAGGGATTGGTGAAGCCTGACTTTTTGCATGTAGAAGAGTTCCCTTTGTTTCTTTGGAGTGTGGCATTCTGAAAATACAATAAAAACGGTAATTAGATTTTAATTGGCCAAACTCTTTTATACAGAATTTTTTTCAGTCTGCAAATTAAATATACCTTTTAATTCTTCAAAATACATATTCAACACTCAGCTGAGTTACTAAGTACTTAGTTCATAAGCTCTTTAGTGTAGTTTAGTGCTCTAAATATTAACATCACTGCAGATAGTGCCTTTCTTTTAGTAACACCATGAATAAAATTACATCAATGGTAAGTTAAACTGATGTGAGAACTCACTCTGTGAACTAAATAAGCCAATCTGAAAATAATGTTTCTTAACAGCTTTTCTTGTAAACAGTAACTATTAATTCAATTTTTTTTATTTTTTTTGTTGTGTACACCAGCTAATCTGGGTCAGTCAAAATTTGATTGATCCACTTTTAGCTAGGGCTCACCTTTTCATTATTCATCATATAGATATATATATATACAATATGTACATTGTTTTACAAAGACCTTTTCCTTTTGGAATTACATTGTTATATTTTCTTTCCATTCTTCTACTTTCAAAAGTATATGTAATTTAACATATTTCAGATATTATATGTTTATACATTTTTAATATATCCTAACATTCGCTTTTTTAAGACCTTCATTTTAACTTAATATTTTGAAAATATTATCAATTTTACTTTATACAGCTTATTGTTATGCTGCCACAAGTCATCTAGTGAAAATCAGATTATGCATAATTGTGACAATTGCATTTGACATTTCAAAGCAAATTTTTTAAATGTGCATGTATTTTATTAAGGTGCAGCTAGAACTAAACTTTTGCCTCATTTTGAATCCAAGATGGCCGCCACAAGTCATATAATGAAAATCTGATTATGCATAATTAAGATGTATGTGTCTCACATTTCAAAGTCAAATTTTTATTAAGATGCAGCTAGAAGTAAACTATGGCCTTTTTTGAAATCCAAGATGGCCCCCACAAGCAATATAGTGGCAATCAGATTATGCATAATTATTATATTTGCATCTCATGTTTCAAAGCCAAATTTTTAATGTGAATTTATCTTACTAGGACGCATCTAGAAGTGAACTATACCCTCATTTTGAAGTCCAAGATGTCCGCCAGGGGTGATATAGTGAAAAGCAGATTGTGCATAAATTATGATGTTTGCATCTAATGTTTTAAAGCTGAATTTTTAATGTGGATGCATCTTACTAAAACACAGTTGGGATAGAACTAACACTAAATTTTGAAAACCAAGATGGCCATCTTAAGAGAAAGCTTGGAGTGAACAGTGGCCTTTTTTAAAATCAAAGATGGCTGCCATGATGAAAAAATGGAGAAATGAGTTGATACAAATGAAAGTGTGATGTATTCCTCTTTTGATTTTAATTATTTCATGATACATAAGTGAAAAAATGAAAAGAATATACAGTGCAAATTCTAAAATTATATGCTTTGCATCACAGATTGTTACCTCTGCCAAGGAGGTTATATTTTCGCCTGGGACCATGTGTCTGCCCGTCAGTTTGTTTGTGAACAAGATAACTGAAAAACTTTTGGATGGATTTTGATGAAATTTTCAGGGTATGTCGGAAAAGGTAAAAGGAAGAAATGATTTAATTTTGAGAATGATCCGGATTACTATCTGGATCTTCTGGATCCATGAAATGTAATTTTTAAAGACATAACTCAAAAATTTAGGGATGCATTTTGATGACATTTTCAGGAAATGTCCAAAATGGGATGAGGAACAAGTGATTAGATTTTGGGAGTGATCTTGATCACTGACTGGATCATCTGGATCCAGGATGCCACGTGTTGGTGAACAAGATAACTAAAAAATTATGGACAGATTTTGATGAAATTTTAAGGTTATTTCTGAAAAGGTAAAAGGATGAAATGATTGAATTTTGGAAGTGATCTGCATCACAAAATGGATCTTCTGGATCCATGAAATGTATTTTTAAAGACCGATACCTAAAAAAGTTATGGATGGGTTTTGATAACATTTTCAGGAAATGGCCTAAATGGGACAAGAAACGATTGATTAGATTTTGGGAGTGATCTGGATCATCTGGATCCATACTGCCAGAACTCACGGCCATAGCATCCAAGTCATTAATATTCATGAGGTTATACGAGGACACAGATCTCCCCTGTAGTTTCCTGACAATATTTTACAAAATGGACATTTCGACAAAGATAATGGACGTTCATCTCACACATTGGGCTGGTGATTTCTGTCAGGTATCCATTCCTCTTTCCACCTTGTTGGTGTTGGGAGTCGATGTATACCTCTTTCTGGTTTTTTTTGCCCACGATTGATTAGATTTTGGGAGTGATCTGGATCATCTGGATCCACACTGCCAGATAATATTAGGATGGATTTTGATGTAAGAAATGGTAAAAGGAAGAAATGATTGAATTTTGCGATGATCTGAACCACTATCTGGATCTTCTCGATCCAAGAAATGCAATTTTTAAAGACAAATAGCTCAAAAAGTTATGGATGGATTTTATTCTAAAAGTCTTTTAGTAGTGAGGAAGCTCTGAGTGAAGTTTCTAGGGATTGTCTCACAGCATAGTGTTTTTTGTTGAGCCTGTTCATTGTGAGTGAAATAATCTGCCACTTCTCTCATCATTTCTGCTGATCTACCACTTTCTTTAGAATAATAATAGAATAATGGAAGAATAAATAGTGCAAATTTAACAACTTTGTAATTGTAGAGACAGTATGTATGAAATGATCTGGTAGTTTCAGACATTTGGCTTGACATAAGCATCGATAAACCTTTAAGAATTTTAAGATTCTTTTGGCAGTGTTAACAAGAATTTTATGATTAAATTTCTTTGCTAAAAGATAGATATTCACATCAAAAAGAAAACGTGTTCTTACCAAAGCTTGACTTTCCTGAATGTGTGCTGTCAAGCAGTGGTTATGGTGTGACGATTCCAAAGCCTTGCCAGTGTAATCCAGGAATATATTGTCATCGTACATCACCTCATTGCAACTTCCAAAGTATAGGAATGTCTTGTGATTCCTAACCTTCATTACCCAAACACTGTCTCTCTCAATGGCCTGATTGAATTTGGTGACAGTTGCACTGATGATTGCCCCAGTCCTTGTCCATTTTCTAGATGCAATCGTAATATTAAGCTTGTTCGAAAGTTAACTGTCATGGTCAGACTAAGATGACTAGCATTTTTAACATCACTCAGTTGATTGGCTGTCTGGACTGGCCTTTGGAAATTTGAGCTTTCTCTGTATTTTGCCAAGTCCTCCCATGTCAAGAGATTCTGATCATCTTCTTCCCTGACCTCTTGAGGACGATAAAGAGCTTTACTCCTAAGTCCAGCAACCCATTGTTTGATTCACAAGAGTCCCTCCTGACACTTATCTCTGGAGAAGTATTTGTTCTCTGTGAGGCAGAATTCTAAGAATAACTTCAAAGAAAATAAATAAGAACGTACTGTGCCTACCCTCCAAGGTCTTTTTCCAACCTCTGGTTGCTTCCATTTATCATACAGATATCCACCCTCCCGCATAAAGGGGACTAAGTTGTCAAACATCTGAACACCTTGTGGATGGTCCTCTATTACTGCTTCTGCCTGTCTCCTGTGTTGTTTTGTCAAATTTTCATTTCTGTTGCCACCATCCAGTGTGTAAAGGTAAGTAAGTGTTTTTACTCTTTTGAAGTACTTGTGATTCTGTGAAACTTGCGCACATGACTATCAAGACGTAAAACCTGTTTCAAACAAAATTGACACTTCACTTTTGAAGATTCAGAAGTCATTTCAGTTTGACACTGCATTCGTTGATGCCATGGAGTGTAGCAAGATACCGAGGTAGCTGTTGCACTTTAACAGGACAAAGTGGGCACTGCATATACTTTCGTGGTCTCTTAACTTATACCTTCAGTGTGGAATATGTTATTGGCACTGAGTGCTCTTCAGCCTGAGAATCAATTTTGTGTAGAGGATTTGTCCTTCTGTGTGATTTGAAGATACCAAGCAGGAACTATGGCACAGATATTTAAAAATATTTACATGTTTATACATTTTTAATATATCCTTTACATTCGCTTTTTTAAGACCTTCATTTTAACTTAATATTTTGAAAATATAACATTCAATTTTACTTTATACAGCTTATTGTTAGCTTCACTTTTCATTACACATTTTTGTTTTCCAGTTCTTCTTTCCTTGTTTAAGTTCATGGTATTGAACATATTTACATATTTTTACTGTTTTTAACCTATGCAATTGATTTCTATTTTTACAGGTTTTATGTTATATAGACATACACAACTTTATATTGAATCTCATAGCTCATCTCACACATTGGGCTGGTGATTTCTGTCAGGTATCCATTCCCCTTTCCACCCTGTTGGTGTTGGGAGTCAATGTATACCTCTTTCTGTTTTTTTGCCCATTTCCTTAACCCTTATACTTAATATTTTTTATACATTTACTTTACATAATCTTTTTGGGGCCACGGTGGCAGAGTGGTAACACTCTCGCCTCCCACCTCTGAGGCCGGGTTTCGATCCCTGTGATAGCCTTAAGTGGGAAAGCTGGTAGTTGCTTGCCGTTGGTCGGCAGTTTACAGTACACAACCCTAGCGAACTATATGTACTGGTTTCCTCTGCCCTTCCAACTACCCGTCGTGATATGACCTGTACAGTGTTGAAAGCGACGTAAAACCCCAAATAAACAAAATTTACATAATCTTTTACTTGGTCATTTGAAATGTAATTTAACAGTATATATTTAAAAGAATTAATTTTTCTGAGATAGCTCATCTCACACATTGGGCTGGGGATTTCTGTCAGGTATCCATTCCTCTTTCCACCTTGTTGGTGTTGGGAGTCAATGTATACCTCTTTCTGTTTTTTTGCCCATTTCCTTAACCCTTATACTTTATATTTTTTATACATTTACTTTACATAATCTTTTACTTGGTTATTTGAAATGTATTTTAACAGTATATATTTAAAAGAATTAATATTTCTGAGATGTCCTGATTTTGAGTCTCACGGTTTGTGCTCAGTTAGGCCTTGGCCGCTGAACTCTAAAGTTCACTTTTTTAACTTTATTGGTTGTTTTTGTTTTGTCTTGCAGATTTTGATCTTTGTTGGTCCTTTTTTGGTACATCCTTTTTCTCCCCTGCTTTGCTGTATATTCTTCTTGTCTGTTTGATTCCTGTTCTTGGTGAGGTGTCTCATGTTCTGAATTTTGTTCTTCTAAGTATTTGTCAAAATTGTCAATTATTAAGGGGTCGTATATTTTGTAGTACTGAGTTTGACACGTAGGCCTTGTGATGTTGTTTCCTCATAAGTGATCGATAATCTGTCTGCTTTGCCTGTCTTTATGTCTCTCTGTGGAATTATTCCTTTTTCTCTGCCTCTTTCAATTCAAACTCTTCTTTGTGTTGTGCCTGGACACTGTTTACAAAGTCTTGCATTCTTTCTAGTAGTGATGTTTGACTTTGAACACTTGAATGTGATTTACTTAATGTTTCCAGTAGTGCCTGTTTTTCACTTTGTTTTTGGTATTTTTGAGCTGGGGTTGAAGTGTTGTAGAATAGGTAAGATGATTCTTCATTAGTTATTGCTTGGTATTGCTGCTGGCCTGTGTTTCTTTCAAGGTTATTTGTGTTTTTTGTATTTGGTTTTGGTTGGTGCCCTTCTGACCCTGGGCTAACAGTTTTATGCGAGATTTCCTGGTTTTGTGTCTTTTTTTCTGATTGATTTGTTACAGGATGAACTGTATTTGTGCAGGTTTTATTTGACTTTGTAATTCCTGATTCAATTTCAGGTTTTTGGTTGTAGGGACAATTTTGTTTGAAGTGGTTCCCCTTGCAGGTGAAACACCCTTGTGAAGTACCATCTTGTTTTATGAATGCTATTATCCCCTCTGGTAGTGTCAGTGTGGTGGGAATGTCTGTGTGTCATTTTCTGTATACTATGTGTCTGAGTCCATTCTTGATAGTTGGGAATGGTCGAAATGTTCCACTCTTGATGCTTAACACATCCACAGTTTGTGAGAGGAGTTCTTGAATTTAATATTTGGGTATTCATTGGGGATTCCCGTGACAGTTAAGCGCCCTCATTGTATATCAGCAAGGCTTGTTTTGTATTTGAACTCTATACCTATTGGGTTATTTTCAAAGTACTCTTTTAGCAGATCTCTGTGGTCCCTGGAGTCTACTGTAATGGTGGATCTGTTTGTACCATTGTGTTCAAAGCCTTCTATGTTGATGTGGTGCAAGTCCGGATGTCTTTCCATTATGTATATAATTTCATGTAGGGCATCCAGTTGTTTGATTGGGCCTTAGCTTAAATCTGTCATTGTTATTTCAAGTTCCAGAGATGTTGGTCTCAATAAGCCATCTTGATTTATCTATAGTTACTTGAGTTTTGTTTAGATTCCAAATTGTTTTATATTTTACTGTGTTTGTCTAGTGAAGTTAGCTGAACATATTCCCATTTAGGGATTTTCCTATCAACTGTCTTTTCCTGACCTGTAAATCAGTACTGACAGCTGTGCTATCGTGCTTATGTGTCACTGTGAATATGTAATATTATGGTGTTACCAGTTTATGGGTGTATTGGTTTGAATAATCAAGTTTCATTGATTATGTCAATTACACATTTTACATATTTTTTCACCTTTATGCTAATTACATACAGTTTTACAGTTTTGTCAATGTTTTTTTGCATCTGAAGATGCTCAATAATTTTATATAATTGTCTTTTGTTTCTTGACAAGATATGTTTATGAATTTGTCTATCGTTGCTATATTCGAAAGTCACTGTCTATTTATGGTAGTTTTGTTCTGAATATTGCAATATCCATACTGTTGTTCAAATCACTTTTATAAATTTATATCCTTTTTGGTGTCACTTTAAAGTATATCTTTAAGTTGTTTTATATAGGGGCCACAGTGGCAGAGTGGTAACAAGTGGGAAAGCTGGTAGTTGCTTGCTGTTGGTCGCAGTTTACAGTACAGAACCCTAACGAACTGTATGTACTGGTTTCCTCTGCCCTTCCAACTACCCGTCGTGATATGACCTGCACAGTGTTGAAAGCGACGTAAAACCCCAAATAAATAAATATATAAGTTGTTTTTTAGTCTTTTACATATCCTTGAGTTGTTTTATAACCTTTAAATATCCGTTAATTAAACTGGTCACTCATTTCAGACAATGCTCACAGACGTGCTTTACCCCTTGTCGATTTACATGTAGTCTGCTTAGTACGAGCCAATTTTTACTATTAATTCCAATCTAAAAAGCAAAATAGAGAAATATTATCTAAAGAGTACTACTGTAGAGAAGAATCTAATGAAAACTGTAGGGGAGACTCTCTCTTTATACAAGTCAGGCTGTTCTCTTTCACAGTAAGTCTAGACAGATTATAGATGGGATGAATATGTTATTTATTTGTGTCACTAGTTAATTAATCCTTGACTAAACAATAGCTATTCTTATGTCAAATAAACTGACCAAACACTGGGTGAGGAGAGGAGGTGAGGCATGAGGTAGGAGGGAGTGAGTGAGGGGATCAATTAACTAAGTCATGGTTAATCAAACAAAACCTTTAATCCTTGACTAAACAAGAGCCATTCCTACACCAAATAAACTGACCAAACATCAGGAGAAGAAGAGGAGCATAAAGCAGGAGTGAGTGAGTGAGGGGATTAATTAACTAAGTCATGGTTAATCAAACAAAACCCATTTTTGGGCTTACAATTGTTTGAATTTTAAATGACAATCTAAAGGTGACTGAAGTGGATTTGAGTGTCTGAATGTGTTTGTGTGTGCTGGGGGAGGGGGTGATGGTGAAAAGGAACAGCACTTGTTCTTATGTTTTGATTACTGCTTTTGGGTATTTGGATTGAGTAAAATATAAGGATGAGTAGTCATTGTGTAAAAAATATTTGTCACTGGAGACAGAAATAAAAATGGAGAAAGAAATAAAAATGAATATTCTAAAATATTTGATAGTAAACTGATTTCACCATAAAAATGGATTTTAATTATTAATGGTTTCAATGAAACATGAGAAGCTAAGAGATGAAGTGTATGGCTAAGGCACCTTGGAAAGATTGTTTTTGTTGCCAAAGCCTGAATTCCTGCACAGTTATTGCCTGTGTTTATTTGTTTATTTGGGGTTTTACGTCGCTTTCAACACTGTACAGGTCATATCACGATGGGTAGTTGGAAGGGCAGAGGAAACCAGTACATAGAGTTTGCTAGGGTTGTGTACTGTAAACTGCCGACCAACGGCAAGCAACTACTAGCTTTCCCACTTACGGCCATGATGGGGATCGAACCCCGGCCGCAGAGGCGGGAGGCGAGAGTGTTACCACTCTGCCACCATGGCCCCGTTATTGCCTGTGATTTTAATGGTAAAAGACATGAGTGCCTGGTAAGGGGTGGAGCAGGATGCATTACCTGATTTATAATTTTGTTTATATCTGTCTGGGTTTATTGTAATAGGGGTTTAAAAGTCAAACCAACATTTACATGCGATTTATAACAGTTTGTAAGTGCCACTTGATAAACTATGTTTTTAAAAATGTACCTTATATTTCTAACAGACCCCATGGATGAGAATATAGAATTTGCAGATAATTTAAATTGTTCATAAAGAATCCCCAGAATGTACACAGTGTCCTAGGTACACTGTTTTATAGGCTAAATGTGTGTTAAGGTTCAACTTAATTATTATTTATATCAAGTTTTAGTTTAGTCATACTTGGATACGTTATAGTTTGTTATCAGAAAGTATATAGTACTGATTTATTATTCCCCAAGTAGAAGTTAATTAAAGTGAGGTTTTACTATGATGGAAATTGTGATTGTGGATGTGCAGATAGGGGGTTGGGGGGTGCAATACAAAAGTAGCTTTTCCCATCCCAAAGGAGGCATGTTGTCTCAGGGTAATGGGAGAATAGGCAAAGCAAGGGTTCACTTGTCATCACTCCTCCACTCCACTTGTCCATCACTCAACTAGGCTGATATTAGTTTTTGTTGCAAATAAGGTATGAGCAACTCAAGAAATGGAGTGTATTGCTAGAATACCAAAACTCAGCTGATCTCAGTCACACATCACTCCCTTTCCTTTCTGCTCTCTTTAAGGACCATAAAAATACCTTCATTTGTTTCACGACACAAAATTATTGCGAAAATTGAAACTTTTTAAACAATTAAATAGAAAAGGTCATTCTATACTATCAAAAGCTTTTTCAAAGTGTAATAAAGCCAGGTATTTGTTCCTTTTCTGTCAGTGTCATTATATCTTCAATTGTCCGTATTGTTTCTACAATATATCTCCCTGTGATATAACCTACTTGGTCTTCATTAACTAATTTACTGATAACATTTTTGAAGTTTTCCTGCTAATGCTTTGTTAGAATCTTGTAGTCTATGTTTAATAAACTCACTGGTCTCCACTTCTTCAGGCATCTCAAGCCTTTATCTTTTTTTGGGTATTAAATTTATTATTGCAAGTCATTGTTCTTGTGATAACTCATTAAAATTAAAGGAGTAATTGTAGGAGTCTATGAGCAAGTCACATATGTCTGGCCAGGAAAATTTACAACAATTAGTGGATAGGCCATTGCTTCCCGGAGATTCATCATTTGCAAGTTGAGATAGGGCTCTGTTATAATCATCCATCTGCAGTGGAGTGTTGTACATTTCTTTATCCCACTGACTCAATTTTTGGATGTTCAACTTTTGCAGAAATGAGATTTGAATGGTAATCATATCATTTCATTTTTTATATTTTGATTCATATAGATTTTGATACTATTGCTTTTGCTTTTGTATAATTGTTTCTGGATAAGTAATAATGGTATCATCTTCAAGAATTAAGTTTGTATGTGTTTTATACTATAGTTACGGTTTTCTAAATTATGAAAATATTTTGTGCTTTTTTCTCCCTCCTCAAACCAAACTGCTTTAGGGCACATAATAATGCCATTAGTCTTCATCATTTGAAAATTTTCCCATTCTTGCTTTGCTATCAAATATTCCTCACGATATTTATTATCAGTTGCAATCAAGTTTTCTAAAGTTTCAAATGTGTTTATCAGTTTTTCTTTTAGCTTTATTTCTTTAATTTTTTCTTGACTGAATAGAGGATTCTCTCAGACCTCATCTGACACTTAACATAGTCCCATAATACAGTTTTGTTTTCTCTAAATATGTCATTTTTAATATTTTGATTAGTTTCTTTTATTAATTTAGTGTAGTTTTGATCATTAAGTGGACTCTTGTTAAATTTCCAGTAGCCTTTGCCCCTTTTTTGTGATCTTGAAACTTAATTTAATGATACTATGATTAGAGTTATTACCTGGTCTTATTTTGGTGGATGTTACTTGGTACTCTAATGCCACTGAAATTAGCCAGAAATCTATTCTACTTTGTATGAAACCAGTTCTTGATTTTTTTCTTCTACTTAACTGCTTTTCATTGGGGTTTCTTATATGCCATATATCAACCAGATCACTTTCCTTCATGAATAATTTTAAAATTTTTGGCATAAAGTGATTCCTTTACAGTCAAACCCCCAATTTTATCTATGTTTAAGTCCAAACAAATATTAAAATCACCACCTAAAATGATATTTTGACCACGATAGTTGTCAAGCTGATATTTTAAGAAAACTACTGTTCTCTGGGTTTATCTTTTGTTGGGGCATTTTGTCGGCACAATTTTTTTACAATATTAAAAGCCATTTTCAGAGCCTGTAATTCAGCTGTGAATATACTGGCATTGTCAGGAAGTTTGACCTGGGCAATGTCGTTCTTAGATGTAGCAGCTCCCTATTTTCTGCCTTTGATCCATCAGTATATATAGCCCTATGGTCAGGATAACAAGTTTTCAACTGAGCAAATGGACTTTGAAAAAGACAATTGTCACCAAGATATTTCTTTTGATGGGTGAGATATAAGTTTATATGAGCCTTCTGTACAGTCCACGGTGGGTCATCTGGCAATGACAAAGTCTGAATTAAGTCCAGCTGAGGAGAGACAGTAGACAAATCTTCCTTTACACGATGCCCAAAAGATCTTATTGCAGATGGTTTCTTACCATAAAGATCATAAAACTGGGGGTTAAAAACAACATTATAAGCTTGATTGTCAGGATTTCTTCTCAATTTCAAAGCATACTGAATACATAAGTTTCCAAACCTTAAATACAAGGATGGTTCATTTGCCTCTACATACAAGCTTTGCATTGGAGAAGTCCTGAAGGCTCCCAGGCATATTTTTAAGCCCTAGTTTTGAATGGGTTCCAAATTCTTAAGATAAGACTCACCAGCAGAACTAAAAACAGCACAACCATATTCCAATCTAGAACGAACAAATAAACAATAAAGTCTCATTAAAACACTATCTGCTCTACAATCCATTTTGGCAACTACTTCAGTAAGTTCATGACTTTTTCACATTTCTGGTGAACATAATTTATATGAGCCTTAAAATTAAGTTTTATGTCAAAGATAACACCAAGAAACTTAGTTTGTGAAACAACAGGGATTTGTGAATTATATATGGTTTATGTTGGGTCTGGATGAAATTTTCTTTCATTACAGAAATGCATGCAAACAGTTTTGGTTTTAGAAAAGTTAAAACCATTTTCATGAGCCCATTTTTCTACCTAATTCAGACATAACTGAAGTTGTCTTTCGATTGATGCCATATTTCTAGAATAACAAGTGATTGAGAAATCATTAACAAAAAGAGACTTTTCAAAGCTAGATGGAATTACATTGGCAATACTATTAATCTTTAAAATAAATGAAGTAACAGAGAGGATGCTGCCTTGAGGCACCCATCTCTTGCTCATGTATATCTGAATAAACAGACCCTAAAAGGAACTCTAAAAACTCTTGGATAAAAATTTTTGAATAAACATGGATATTAACCCCCCTAAGTCTGTTTTTTGTAGATCTCTAATAACACCATGTTTCCAAACAGTCTCGTAGTACAATGGAAAATTATTTAGTGAAAATATTTTTAATATCATTAATTATTTAAAAGAATGTGGCCGGTTTAAAAGGTTTTAATTAAATTATTTTGTGTTTTGTCCTTCATGTTAATTTATTCTGTAATATCTAGTCTTGATTCGTGTTGTTCTGTGATATTGATCTATACTTTATTTCTACACTTTATTTTGTTTGTTGTTTATGTATTATTGATTGTGATTTTTTACATTGTTTATTCTAGTCATTTCGTATAATCTTGTTTTTTTTGTTTGGTATTTTTGCCACTTTTTAATTATTTGTATATATATGTCTGTGAATATTAGTTAATGTATTTATAGTAGTTAATGTTTTTATAGTGCAGTATAACACATTAGTGTTGTTGCACTGAAAATTTTAAATATCTTATCTTATCCAAACAGTCTTGTAGGCTTTTTCTAAATAAAAAAATACAGAGATTACATGGTTGCCTTTTAAAAAGAAATCTCGAACAAAAGATTCAAGTCTCACTGATTGGTCTGTTGTAGCTCAACCTATTCTAAAACCACTTTGATATTTTGTTAAAATATTATTTTTGTCAAGGAACCAAACTAATCTACTATTAATCATTCTTTCCATGGTTTTGCGGGAACAGCTTGTCAGATATATGGAATGATAATTGGTTGGTTTTTTGTTTTGTTGCTAGTCATTTATTTGAAAACACAGGAAACGTTTCTGTTATGTCAGTAAACTATGCCTATAGATATCTAAAGAACACTGAAGTTTCAATTTGGGCCAATCGGCCTTTTTAAAATTTCAATGTGGAGCATTATCTTTAAGCATACTCTTAATTATACCTATAAAAATAGGAAAGTGGTCACTACCACACTGATCTGAATGGACCTGCCATGCAAAATCTAGAAAAACAGATGCAGAACATAAAGACAAATATATTGAGGTGAATGAACCTGATGCGAGATGAAAGTTGGTAGGTGACTTATGGTTAAGTAAGCAAATATTGGAGGTTTCAAAAAGATGTTCATCCTTATTACCTATACTATTGGATGACTAACAACACCATAAATCACTTTGTGCAATATTAAAATGTGGTGGAATATTTACATTACATACAGTTATGGTTTTATGCAGAGATACTTTTACGGCAACTGCCTGCAGTTCTGTATCCAACTCAAGTACCTCATGGGGTATACCTTACTTAATGAAGATGGAGCAGCCACCAGTGGCTCTTCCATCTACTTCTGACACACATGTTTTAAAATAATGATCAAATCCTCTAATATTAATATTAACTGTATCTTTAAAATGGGTTTCCTGCAATGCTAAAATGTAGGGTTTGAAAATTGGAAATTAAATTTGTAATTTCTTCAAAGTTTGGCCTAAAGCCATGACAGTTCCACTGTAGTATACTTTTATTTTTGTTTGGTTCCATTATTTTCACTTTTATTGCTACTCCAACCGTGTGAATTTGTGATTGGGGTTTCGACACTCATTTCACTGTCACTATCACTCAAAGCATCATATTTGTTGTATTGTTTAATAGGGTCATTAGATTCCTTATGTTGATTGGTGAAATATACTTTGCTTTGACTTATTGTCAATTAAATAGGGTCATTTTGAGATGCAATAGTCTGACTTGATGAACTTGTTCTAGTCACTTTAATTATCCTTTTTTCATCTGCATACATTTTGGGTTGTTTCGAACCATCTGGCCGAGTCATTTTTGTTTATGTTGCTACGGTTGCTGTTTTCACCACAGGTTTGGCGGCTACAGCCGCTTGGGCACAGGTTGATTTTACAGAATTAAACATATCAATTTGTTTCTTGGCTTCTGTGTATGAAATTCCTGTTTCTGCTTTTATTCTTTGAATTTCCTTTTCTTCTTTCCAGTTTGGACATTCTTCATCATGTTATGCATGCTTTCCTTGGCAATTTATACATTTCATTCATTCTTACATTCTTGAGAATCTGCATAATCTTCTCAACCACATTTAGTCCAAAGTTCATTCTTTCTACAGTTGAATTTAGTACGATCAAACTTTTGACACTTGTAGCATCTCGCAGGATTAGAGATAAACTGTGACACAGCCATCATGTAGTAACCTACCCTGATATATTTTGCTAAGGTCTGGCTTTGAAATGTCAATACAAAAGTCCTTGTCCATGTCTGAATACCAATATCCTGTCCAGCTTTATGACACCTTCATCCTGTAGTCCTTCTAATATTTCCTCACCAGAACAGTCTTTAATATCGGGGCATCTAATGACCCTTTCTTTGTGTTTAAAGTGTAGAGTGGCAACACACTGATGGGTATAACATTGTCCATAGTTGAGTTCAATTTACTCATTTTCAGTAGTTTGCTGCTTTGAGCTTCCTTGTCAACTTCAATTAAAATTTCTCCACTCCTTAATTTCTTTATATTGAAAGGATCGGACCCTAAAAGAGCAACAATGCCCTTGTTTTCAGGATATGGCGACAGTTTAGACAAGGGTCTCTCACTGTCTGTGCCTTTTATCAACAAAAAACATGGCCATGAACAAATTGGTGCAGAATCCAAACTCGTAGTCAAGTTATCAGTTCTAGTTTGTTTCCTATCGGTCAGTTGGGAGTGTTGAGTTGCCATAGTAAATCAATAATGATTCATTGCCAATGCTCTCCACCCACCCTTACAGCCCAAGAAGGGGATATCATAATAGTGTGAAGCTGAGCCCTGCAAACTGATATCAGAGATACATTAGCAATATACTCAAAGAACACATAAAAAGTGAACCTTGATTGACCTGTTAAGCAGCCACCTTCTAGATACTCCAAACAAAACTACAAACCAAACATCAGCAAAATACAATCAAAAACAACAGCATAAATCATTAGAATACACAAGCCATCATTAATTTGGAGCACTAGGGCTTGGCTCTACCAGCAGATTGATTAAGCTAGGCCATCCTAACCTTTCGACTAAGTGAAATTGAGGCCAAAGCTGTGTATTGCCTCCTCAATGCCGCAACAAAGTATTGGCTCAACAGCCAGGACCCTCTCTTCCACTGACATGGATCACAACCCACGGCAAACAGGCTGCCCCCAATTAGTCACCTCTTATGACACACACGAGGATACGTTGGGCCCATTCTACATCCCCGGACCTGCAGGGGGCTGCATGTATCAAAGAAGGTAGTGTTATAATGCCATATATCTTTGAAATCAACAAAACCTCAAAAATCGCTTGATTTTCTGATAAAGGTAGTATTACAAGGACAAAGTTAATGCTACGTTTATTGAACTTAGAAACAAAATTTTAAAAATCAGTTTTAGTATAAAATGTCCCGTTCCCTAGTCCAATAATGACAAACCAATTTCCATAAAGAAATCTTTGAGAGGTGGATTTCTAAAACAATTACCATCCCAACTGCATGTGCAGAAATCTTGAATGAACACATTTTTAACTCTATCTTAACCTATTCCAGAGATATAGTTTTAAATGATGATGTTTTTTGCACTTTTTACAAATCCCACTAACTTTAAAAAGTAATAGATATTATTGATAAACATACAAAATGCTTACTGGACAAAAAAACCCTCAAAAAATTAACTTGAACTTCCAGCCAAATAGTTCAAGGAAATTAAAACCTCATACTCTAAATTTGAGGAAAGAATACCGGATATAATTTGTATTAAACATCAGATAACATTAAACTCATTTTTGTAAAGTACAAGCAAAAGACTTTTACACGGAGCTAGTAAACAAGAAAGTAAAACCATCATCATCAATAAATACATCAATAATTTTTTTTCAGATTTTTTAGAACAAAATATCTAGAAAGAAATCTTTTTATTATTGTTTAAAATTTTAGTGGGACCTTTTGATCAAAGCTACAAGTTTTACACAGCACTCTGAATTATAAATAATACCTGCTTAAATGGAAAATAATACTTGTAGCTTTTGCAGAGCTGTAGATACTTTAGAACAGCACTTGCCTGCACGAACTTGAATCACCTTTTGTCACCAAGTACTCAAATGTATATTCTGTAATTGTAAACTAAAAATTCTTTTTAAGCTGTGTTTGTTTATGTTGTGGACTTTATATCTGTTTTGTACGTGGTTGAAATTTTTTATATGTCATGTTTGTCTATCATTTACTGTTTTTTCTGAATATGTGAATTAAATAAAAAAACTAATACCAATGCACAAAATTATTTATTATGCATGGTAATTCACCCATAACAACTGACATTCTTTAATTTTGTTTTGCCAAAAAAATGCTGCAAAAATTGAAACTGAGGCCATAAAAAAATCTTTAATTACGATGAATTTATTTGGGATTTTATGTCACTGTCAACACTGTACAGGTCATATCACGATGGGTAGTTTGAAGGGCAGAGGAAACCAGTACATACAGTCCCTTAGGGTTCTGTACTGTAAACTGCCGACCAACAGCAAGCAACTACCAGCTTTCCCACTTAACCGTTTCACTGCTTTGTGACGTACATCGTACGTCATATTTCATTAATCAAATGTGCGTTTTGCCGTACATCGTACGTCACAATGTTTTGTTTCTTTTATCTTAATCAGCACATTAGAATTCTATAATATGAAGCAGAAATTACTTGTAAAATAAAACAGAAGTGTTATTTCATTGATTTGTGATCAGTAGCCTTGACAACAAGTAGTACTGTTATTTATATCATCAGTCTAATATTGTTATATAATATGAGAGAAACACTGTAAACAAGGGATTATAAGTGCTGTTATTTTCATTGTTTATTTGTGATTATTCTTGGAAATATGCCTCCCAAAAGGGTTTTTACTTCAGCCCAAGTTCGTGAATGCATTTTAAATGAATCAGGGCAAAATAGTAGTGATGACAGTAGTCCAGATACAGATGATTCTGAAACTAATGATGAAAATAATTTGTGTATTGGGAGACCGGTAAGAAATACACATGGGGCAGGGTTTAGAGTACATGGGGGAGGGGTTAGGACACGTGGGGGAGGGGTTAGGACACGAGGGGGGGTTAGGACACGAGGGGGAGGGGTTAGGACACGAGGGGGAGGGGTTAGGACACGAGGCGGAGGGGCTAGGACACGTGGGAGAGGTGTCAGGATACATGAGGCAGGTGGTGGAGCTACTGCACATGGTGGTGAGAGGGAATTATCAGGTGACAAACAAGAGGGAAATTTTGATGCAAATGCACCAAATGAAATGATTGAACAAAATGATGCTGCAAATAATGAAGAAGAAAATGGACTTGATGAACAGAATTTGGGGGGAATGGACCCTCAGGGGTGGGTTGCTGTTGACAATCAAACTGAACGTCACATACCAATGACATTTGACTTCTCTGGTGATGGAGGCATCATGATAGACACTACCGACTTTGATGCGCTAGACTACTATAAGCAGTATCTCACTGATGACTTGCTGAACTCTTTTGTTGCTGAAACTAACAGATATGCTCAATCATGGATACAAGGACATAATCTGCGTAGACATTCTAGAGCTCACAAATGGCGAGATGTTACATTTGATGAAATGAAAGTGTTTATTGGCCTGACTCTTTTGATGGGATTAGTAAAGCTGCCAAGACTTGATTTATATTGGACAAAGGATTCCTTGTTTCATGTGCCACTATTCAAAGCAGTAATGGATAGAGATAGATACATACTTATCCTGAAATTTGGGCATATTGCTGACAATGACACTGCCGTTCCCTGTGGTCACCCAGGCTATGACAGTTTGCATAAGATAAAGCCATTGCTTCAGCATCTGAATGAGAAGTTTCAAGCTGTTTATACTCCTAGTCAAAACACAGCCATTGACGAATCACTTGTTCTGTGGAAAGGTCGCTCGGTTTTCAGACAATACATTCCAATGAAACAGGCACGATTTGGTATCAAGCATTTCATGTTATGTGAGAACACTGGTTACACTTACCGCTTTGATGTATACACTGGTGCACAAGATGAATATGCCTTGCTTCACAATCAAATTCCATTGCCCGATTCAGCTGTACACCTACCAAAACCAGGCAAAGTTATTGTTTCTCTGCTGACCGGTCTCATGGATAAAGGGTATTCCCTATATATAGACAATTGGTATTCATCCATACCACTCTATACCTACCTTCACCAAAGGGGAACCAATGTGTGTGGAACCATAAAGAAGAATATGGTTCTAAAAGACATTCGTAACACACCATGTCCAAAAGGTGAGCAGAGGCCATTCCGAAGAAATGAACTATTATGTGTAAAATTCCATGACAAGAAGGAAAGGACAAGAGGCCGGCACAATATGGAAATCCAAAAGCCTGATTGTGTTCTGTCGTACAACAAGAATATGGGCGGGGTTGATCATGTTGATCGAATGCTGGAGCCATACAATGCTTGCAGAAAAACTTTGAAATGGTTTCGAAAACTTATGGTACATTACTTGTAGATTGCTATGTTCAATGCCTACATAGTATCCAAAACAGATGGGCAAGATGGAGATTTTCTTGCTTTTCAACGAAAGGTGCTTTCTCGGCTCATATTCTGTGGGAACAATATTCCCCAAATGGATAGAGGTGAAAATCTCATACGATTAACGGAAAGGCACTTGCTCAGCCTCATTCCCCCCACAGTAAACAAACCAAGAGCAAGTAAGAGGTGCCGTGTTTGTTATGCCCAAGGCAGAAGAAAGGAAACACGATACTACTGTGAACAGTGCCCTTCCAAACCAGGATTGTGCCTGTCGGACTGTTTTAAAATGTGGCATGAAAAAGTAGACTTTCTGTAAGACAGTAAAATGTTATTTTCACCAGACTCATTGAGTTAAGATGTTCAGTAAAATTACTTACAGACTAATTTGAACATGAACTACATAGCCAAATGATTTGTTTTGTCAATAGTTAAGATGTTCAATGAATTCGACTGTACTCAGAGACTAATTTGAGGATAAATAAATAACAGAATGATTCTTTTTGATGATTTTATCAATAAAATGCTATGCTTCAAACAGTTTTTACTTAATTTATTACATCAGGGTTAAAATAACAACAAAAATTTTTCCCACACATGAATACATACCCCCTCGCAGTCAAAGGGTTAAGGCCATGCCAGGAATCGAAACCCAGCCTCAGAGGTGGGAGGCGAGAGTGTTGCCACTCTGCCACCGTGACCCCATTTAATTGCAATGAAACAGGTATTTTTCTTAGACTTAAGAAGGGGCCGCGGTGGCAGAGTGGTAAGACTCTCACCTCCCAGCTTTGAGGCTGGGGTTTGGTTCCCAGCATGGCCTGAAGTGGGAAAGCTGGTAGTTGCTTGTCGTTGGTTGGCTGTTTACAGTACAGAACCTTGTCCAACTGTATGTACTGGCTTCCTCTGCTCTTCCAACTACCCATCGTGATATGACCTGTACTGTGATCAAAGTGACGTAAAACCCCAAATAAATAAGTAAATTCTTAGACTTAAGTGTAATTCTAAGAAAAGTTCTATGAATCTTTGTGAATACAGACCCAGGTATATCGTGATGGGTTGTTGGAAGGGCAGAGTAAACAAATACATACAGATGGTTAAGCTTATGTAATATAAACTGTTTATCATCGGTATGCAACTGGGTGTTTTCCCACATGATATCAGACTTGGATTCAAACTGTGGCATAGAATTAGGAGACGAGTGTGTTCCTGCTGCCCCACCATGGCCACATTTGTCACTTGTAGGAATGAAACCCACATCAAGCTGACAGCCTCTGATTACAAGGCTATTTGTTATATTTGTTAGACATACATAACACATTGTCATCAGTCAGTGTTTCACATTCAAATACTATTTATAGCTTCTATAAAGGCAATTTGTTTGGGCTGCGTCAACTACATACACATAATTCTGGTAAAATAATTATATTTTAAAATACCATTTTCTGAGGTTCCAAATAACAAGGATTTCGGTAAGCTGTCATTTGCTACCACCACAGTTAAATTGAACATGGCATTCGCCCCTCAAGCCTACTTTATGTAGATCTCTAATAACGCCATATTTCCAAACAGTATCATAGGCTTTTTCTAAATAAAAAAATACAGAAACTACATGGTTGCCTTTTAAAACGGAATTTTGAATAAAAGATTCAACTCTTATTAATTGGTCTGTTGTAGTTCGACCTTTTCTAAAACCACTTTGATACTGTGTTAAAATATTATTTTTCTCAAGGAACCAAGCTAATCTAGTATTAGTCATTCTTTCCATGGTTTTACACAAACAGCTTATCAAAGATATGGGAGGATAATTGGACGGGTTTTTTGAGTCTGCCTGGTTTAGGAATAAGTATCAAAGTGGCCTCTTTCCAGCATTCAGGGATTTCACCTGAAGCCCACATATCATTAAATATATCAAGCAACACCATAAGTGAGTCTCTTGGCAGATGTTTAAGCAGTTAGTAATGAATTTCATCTGGAGCAGTGGCTGTGTCATGAGACTTTTTCAGGGCATCACATAGTTCTCTAATGGTAAATGGTACATTGTAGTTTTCCAAGTTATCAGTGTCAAAATCTAGATGTTCTTTTTCGGCTTTCTTCTGATATTTTTGAAACTCTGTATGGTAATTGTTGCTGCTGGAATTCTTGCTAATTTCTTGGGCCAAGCTATTTGCTATGTCCACTCTTTGTTATTTTTGTCCCATCATTATTTGCCAGATGGTGTATTGTGGTGTTACTTTGTTTGCCACTTATTTTCCTTATCATTTGCCATACCTTCTTTGCTGGTGTCTCTACATTTAGTTTTGATACATATTCATGCCTTGATTTCCTTTTATTTTCTTTAATTATTTTACGAGCATTAGCTCGACAGTTTTTATATTCATTTGTTATCTGATGTAGGATTTATACGGCATTTATCCATTGCATTTTGACGAGCTTTAATAGCTTTTTTGCATTCACTGTTGAACCGGGGCCACGGTGGCAGAGTGGTAACACTCTCGCCTCCCACCTCTGAGGCCGGGGTTCGATCCCCATCACAGCCTCAAGTGGGAAAGCTGGTAGTTGCTTGCCGATGGTCGGCAGTTTACAGTACAGAACCCTAACGGACTATATGTACTGGTTTCCTCTGCCCTTCCAACTACCCGTCGTGATATGACCAGTACAGTGTTGAAAGCGACGTAAAACCCAAATAAATAAATAAATCACTGTTGAACCACGGTTTGTAGCTACCAGTGGACTGTTCAGTTGACTTTGGCAAACATTTTTTTCCTGCAATGCTAAAATGTAGGGTCTAAAATTGGAAATTAAATTTTTAATTTCTTTACAGTTTGGCCTAAAGCCACGACAGTTCCACTGTGGTATACTTTTGTTTTTGCTTTGTTCCATTATTTACACTTTTATTCCCACTCCGCCCTTGTGAATTTGTGATTGGGGATTCTTCGCAACTCATTTCACCGTCACTGTCACTCAAAGCATCATATTTGTTCTACTGTACAATAGGGTCATTAGATCCCTTGTGTTGTTTAGCCAAATATACTTTACTTTGACTTATTTTCAATTTGATGGGGTCATTTTGAGATGCGCTTGTCTGACTTGATGAACTTGTTTTGGTCACTTTAGTTGTCTGTTTTTCAACTGCACACTTTTTGGGTTATTTTGAACCATCTGGCCAAGTCATTTCTGTTTGAGTTTCCACTGTTGCTGTTTTCACTATAGGTTTGGTTGCTGCAGCTGCCTGCGCATAGCTTGTCTTCACTGAATTAAATATGTCAATTTGTCTCTTGGCTTCTGTGTAGGAAATTCCTCTTTCAGCCTTGATTCTCTGTATTTCTTTCTCTTCTTTCCATTTTGGACATTCTTTATCAGTTGATGCATGCTTACCTTGGCAATTAACACATTTTGGTTGATTTTTGCATTGCTGGGAGTCAGTGTGATCTTCTTGCCCACATTTATTGCAAACCTCATTTTTCCTGCAGTTGAATTTAGTGTGGCCAAATTTCTGACATTTATAGCATCTGACTGGGTTAGGAATAAACTGTGACACAGCCACCCTGTAGTAACCCACCCTGATATATTTTGGTAAGATCTGACTTTGAAATGTCAATATAAAAGTTCCTGTTTGCTTCCTCAAACCATCTCTGAAAACAGTTATCCTGTCCAGCTTAATGACACCCTCATCCTTCAGGCCTTCAAGTATTTCTTCATCAGTGCAGTCTTTTATGTCTGGGCATCTAATGACTCCTTTCTTCATGTTTACACTGTAGATGCACTGATTGGGAATTACATTGTCCATGGTCAAGCTCAGTTTGGTCATTTTTAATAGTTTGCTGCTTTGAGTTTCCTTGTCTACTTCAAGACTTAAAAGTCCCCTATACAGACTTGAAAGTGAATGTAAATAGTGTTTTTAAACAAAAGTGGCAAGCTCAATGGAATGCGTGTCCTGATAACAAGCTATTCCAAATAAACCCTACAGTAGGAGATTTTTATGTTTGGACAGGTTTATCTCGTAGGGAGGAAATAGTTATTACTCGAGCCCGTATAGGACACACTTATTTCACCCATAGTTATCTATTGAAAGGTGAGGATATGCCCTGGTGCATTCCCTGTCATTGCCCTGATACAGTGAAACATATATTATTAGACTGTATCGACCTACGTGACACTAGAATAAAATATTACAGAGATGTAAATAACATAAAAGATTTATTATATGGAAATGTTTTTAATGTCCTGAGTTATCTGAAAGAGTGTGGTTTGTTTTATAAGTTTTAGTACCTTAATTTATTCTGTGTTTTGTATTAAGTTAACTTATTGAGATGTTTCTAGTCGTGTACATCTTTTTCTTGTGATATTTGTTTTACAGTTTTGTGTCCTTTATTTTCTTTACAGTTATTATTATTATTATTTTGTTTTGATCCAATCTATGTTTTATTTTTTGTCCTTTTTCAGTTTAGATTATATTTATTGATTTATTGAGATTTGTTTTTAATCTGTATATATTCTTGTGTTTTTTTTGTATATTTCTAGTCAGTTTCTATCAGTTTGAGGCTTGGCCTTTTGCCAATCTTGTATTTGTTTATACATATTTGTTTTTGTTGTAAATATTAGTTACTGTATTTATTATTCAATATTTTAGTGCAGTATAACACATAAGTGTTTTTGCACTTAAATTTTAACTATCTTATCTTATCTTATCCTTGTCTACTTCAATCAAGATGTCTCCATTCCTTAATTTCTTTATATTAAAGGGATCTGACCAAAGTACAGCAACAATGGTCTTGTTTACAGCACATGGTGACAGTTTTGACAAAGGTCTCTCATTGTCTGTTCCTTTTACTAGCAGGAATCGTGGCCATGTACAAATCTGTGTGGAATCCGAGTTCGTAATCAAGAGTTCAGGCGAAGTTCTAATCCTTTTTCTATCAGTCATTTGGGAATTTTGTGTAGCCATGATGTTGTAGTGTTTATTCATTGCCAATGCTCTCCACGCACCCTTCGAGCCCAACAAGGGGATATCACAATAGTGTGGAGCTGAGCCCTGCACACTGATACCAGAGATACATTAGCAATGTACTCAAATAACACATAAAAAGTGAACCTTGATTGACCTGTTAAGCAGCCGCCTTCTAGATACTTCAAAAAGCACAAACCAATCACCAGCAGAATACAACAATCAAGAACAATAGTTTAAACCATTAGAATTCAACAAGCCAGGCCATCTTAACCTTCCGACTAAGTGAAATTGAGGCCAAAGCTGTGTATTGCCTCCTCAATGCTGCAACAAAGTATTGGCTCAACAGCCAGGACCCTCTCTTCCACTGACACGGATCGCAACCCACGGAAAA
Organism: Sabellastarte sp. h YS-2021; assembly: GCA_964017235.1. Classification (NCBI taxonomy): domain Eukaryota; kingdom Metazoa; phylum Annelida; class Polychaeta; order Sabellida; family Sabellidae; genus Sabellastarte; species Sabellastarte sp. h YS-2021. The sequence goes on from OZ024934.1 coordinate 110,308,035, forward strand.
CAGGCTGCCCCCAATTGGTTGCCTCTTATGTCACGTAGGAGGATACGTTGGGCCTATTCTACATCCCCGGACCCACAGGGGGCTAGAAAAGGTCAAACTACTATAGACCAATTAATAAGAGTTGGATCTTTTATTCAAGATTCATTTTTAAAAGGCAACCATATAGTCTCTGTATTTTTGATTTAGAAAAAACCTATGTTACGCTATGGAAGTATGGTGCTATTAGAGATCTACATAAAGCAGGCTTAAGGGGCGAATGCCCATGTTTATTCAGAATTTTTTATCAAACAGAATCTTTAGAGTTCGTTTAGGATCTGCTTATTCAGATATACATGAGCAGGAGATGGGTGTCCCTCAAGACAGCATCCGCTCAGTTCCGTTATTTATTTTAAAGATTAACAGTATTGCTGATGTGATTCCAGCTAGCTTTGAAAAGTGTCTTTTTGTTGATGATTTCTCAATCACTTGTTATTCTAGAAATATAGCTTCAATACAAAGGCAACTTCAGTCGTGTCTGAATAAGGTAGAAAAATGGGTTGATGAAAATGGTTTTAAGTTTTCTAAAACCAAAACTGTTTGCATGCATTTCTGTAATAAAAAACTTAATCCAGACCCAACATTGACCATATACAATTCACTAATCCCTGTTGTTTCGCAAACTAAGTTCCTTGGTGTCATACTTGACAGTTAATGGAATTTTAAGACACACATTGATTATATTCGTCAGAAATGTGAAAAAGCCATGAAAGTAGTTGCCAAAATGGATTTGGGAGCAGATAGAAGTGTTTTAATGAGACTTTATCGTTTATTTGTTCATTCTAGATTGGAATATGGTTGTGCTGTTTTTAGTTCTGCTTGTAAGTCTTATCTTAAGAAATTGGAAGCCATTCAAAACCAGGGCTAAATATGCCTGGGAGCCTTCAGGACTTCTCCAATTCAAAGCTTGTATGTAGAGGCAAATGAACCACCCTTGTATTTAAGGTTTGAAAATTATGTATTCAGTATGCTTTGAAATTGAGAAGTAATCCTGATAATCCAGCGTACGATGTTGTTTTTAACCCCCAGTTTTATGATCTTTATGATAAGAAACCATCTGCAATAAGATCTTTGGGCATCGTGTAGAGGAAGATTTGTCTGCTATCTGTCCTCAGCTGGATTTAATTCAGACTGTGTCATTGCCAAATGACCAACCGTGGACTGTACAGAAGCCTCACATAGACTTAGTCTCACCCATCAAAAGAAACATCTTGGCGATGATTGTCCTTTTCAAAGTTTATCTGCTCAGTTGAAAAGTTGTTATCCTGACCATAGGGCTATATATACTGATGGACTCAAGGCAGAAAATAGGGTTGCTGCCGCTGCTACATCTAATAACCTCAGTGCCCAGGTCAGACTTCCTGGCAATGCTAGTATATTCACAGCTGAATTACAGGCTCTTAAAATGGCTTTTAATATTGTAAAAAATTGTGATTGGGATCATTTCATCATATTCACTGATTCTTTATCTAGTCTTCAAGCTCTTGAACAACAACTGTGATCATCCTTTTATTCAAGATATGTTAAAACTTTTTGATGATGGTTTGTCAGTGAATAAGGAAGTTGTTTTAGCTTCGGTTCCAATTCATGTAGGCATAAAGCACAATGACAAAGTAGATGAACTTTCCAAACAGGCCTTGAATTTTAATGTTTTAGACTTGAAAGTCACCTATACAGACTTGAAAGTGAATGTAAATATTGTTTTTAAACAAAAGTGGTATGCTCAATGGAATGCGTGCCCTGATAACAAATTATTCCAAAGAAACCCTACTGTTCGAGATTTTTATGTTTGGATCGGTTTATCTCGTAGGGAGGAAATAGTAGTCACTCGAGCCCGAATAGGACACACCTATTTCACACACAGTTATCTGTTAACAGGTGAAGATATGCCCTGGTGCATTCCATGCCATTGTTCTAATACAGTCAAGCATATTTTATTGGACTGTATCGACCTGTGTGACACTAGAATAAAATATTATAGAAACATAGATACAATGTGGCCTGTTTTAATTAATTTATTTTGTGTTTTATCCTTTGTCTTTATTTGTCTAATCTAGTCTTGTTTAGAATTATACTTTGTCAATTTCATACTTTGTCTCTGTTTTATATTTAAATTTTGTTTTCTTTGTTGTTTGTTGCTTTTTTACTCTAGTCTTTATTTCTTATAATGTTGTTTTTCTTGGTCTTTTTTGCCATTTGTTAATTGTTTGTTGTTATTTGTATATATACTTTTGCTTATTATTGTAAATATTAGTTAATGTATTTATTAGTTTTTAATAGTGCAGCAGGGGGCCACGGTGGCAGAGTGGCAATGCTCTCACCTCCCACCTCTGAGGCTGGGGTTCGATTCCCGGCATGGCCTCAAGTGGGAAAGCTGGTAGTTGCTTGTCGTTGGTCGGCAGTTTACAGTACAAAACCCTGACAAACTGTACATACTGGTTTCCTCTGCCCTTCCAACTACCTGTCATGATATGACCTGTATAGTGTTGAAAGCAATGTAAAACCCAATTAAAAAAATAATAATAATAGTGCAGCATGACACATGTTTTTGCACTTTAATTTTAACTTACTTACCTACTTACTTGATACTTGCAATAATCGTTTCTTGTTTCATTGTTGGAATTTTGTTGTTCCAAAGAAATGAGAGCAATTGGTTATCAATATTTTCCAAAATATGTAATGGTATAAATAGTACAGTAACTAAAAAGATGAAACCTGAGGAATTACTGATGTTTTTAATACTGTAATTTTGCCTTTTAAAGAGAGATGTTGACCAGACCATGACAGAAGTAATATTTGCATGGGCAATTAGTTGCTTTGAGCTAGTAATTTATATGTTAGATTATATTGTGTCATTGAATTTTTTATGTTGAAGTTTTATTTCACTATTTGCCAAGTTTGTTGAAGTAGTCACCTATGATGCATTCTGTTGATTGGTGAGTTCTTCAGATGTCTATAGTTTGTGGTACTGCCCACTTCAATTGTGGATGCCTGGCCTCAGAATATTTAAAACAGCCATCACTGGCCCGTTGGTTAAATTGAAATGGGAGGTTATGCAACAATCTGCTCCAGCTTGATCATTTCCAAGATAAAGCAATATACAAGATATTATTGTACTGCAGGTTTCATTTTAGCAGTTAGATTTACATATAATGTCATAATGTCATCAAAACTTAAAACTATAGTTGTTTTTATATCACGTCTGCACAAGGGCATATTGTGTGCTGAAATACAAGTTATGTAATCCACCAGGGCCATCTCTTCTTCTTCTGTAAGTTCAACCGGAGCTCTTCTTCCCATTGTATGATCCCCAATGGTTTGTCTGGGCACCTGAAACATGAAGCCAGCCTTTCTGACCGACATCCCCTGCCTTACTGCAGCCACTGTCTACTCAAGATTGAGATGGTGATAAGTTTCCTTTTTGACTTATACACAAAAATGTTGAAATGTATTAATTTTTGTATTTGTATATCCTCTCATTTCATAATAACTCATAAAATGCATTTTTTAAAAAAAACTTCAGCAACTTTAGCAACTTCAAATTGTGAGTGGTGTCTCAAAATGATGAGTCCTGCTATAGTTGAGTATCAGTAAGCAGCAATTTAGCCTGTTACTTACATTTCATGAGGAAGTAGAAATGGGGGATCAAGACAGGGCTAAAACTGAATTTGTGGATATTAGTGGTTGCAGTTGTTGGTATCTTTCTTTATTACTTTTCATATGATTTGCATTAACTGTGAAAATTCTAAACTTTCACTTAACCCCAAATGTTGTTCCTCGATAATTTTTATCTAGTAATAGTCTTTGCATTAGTTTGGTTTCAGTTATATTTATCATCTTTGCTGTATTTAAAGTTTCTTACACTTTCTCCTCCTCCTCCTTCCTATTTCTGTCTCCTGTTCCTTTGATTCCCTTGGAAGTAGATCTTCATTTAATTTACACTACAAATGCCTTGGAGGTGATTACCCTAACATTAGGGTCTGCTGTATGTCTTGGATCAGTCTAAAATTTAATTCGTTGGTTTCCGTACTGTCTTTACTGACATTTGATGTGGCTTTTGTGCCAATAACGGTATCCAATGAGGTGGATTAAGATTTATTTTTTGTTTTATGTTGAGTTTGACAGCCAGGGTCATATTGCGATAGGGTAGATAATGGGTGGAGGAACCAGTGCATTCTAGTTGGTTCAGATTCTGTACTGTAAACCAGTGCGCATGAACTTGTGACTTTCCAACTAGCAACTTCCAACATGAAGTGCCAGGGCCAAGATTAGGGCCGGCATGCTCAGAGGTTGAAGGTGAGCCACACCACCTAGCCCCCTGCAACTGAGGTGGATGGCATTTTCCTATTGATCAATTACACAGGGTACATGTAAATACTGCATGGCTATATGACAATCAGGTGTCACATATGTACAGAATTACTAGTTTGTGACTGTATCTGTAAAAAATACATGGAACAGATGATGTATTTATAAATGGTTGCAGGTTATTGGGCAGAATGAAAATACTAATACTTAATAGCAGATGTATTATTTATTTGGGGTTTTACGTCCCTTTCAACACTGTACAGGTCATATCATGACAGGTAGTTGGAAGGGCAGAGGAAACCAGTGCATACAGTTCATTAGGGTTCTGTACTATAAACTGCTGACCAACGGCAAGCAACTACCAGCTTTCCCACTTGAGGCCATGCCAGGAATCGAACCCTGGCCTCATAGGTGAGAGGTGAGAGTGAGCAGATGTATTCTACATTAAGGAATGTTATAAAAGAATACTCATATTTCTTTATATTCCTGTTAACTACAGCAGTAAGTTAATTTAAGTTAAGTTAGTTAAAATTACAGTGCAAAAACACTGAAGTGTCATACTGCACTACAATATTAAGAAATATTCTAAAAATACATATACAAATACATTACATTTGACAAAATAACCAAAACACAATTGAAATAATGACTAGATAAAGTTACAAAAACAACAAGAAATTAAAAAAAATATGACCAAAATACTAGTAAAACACATGACTAGACACGCATATTAAAAAAACAAATTATGAGGCAATATTTCAATAGGTTTAAACATTAAAAATGACAAAATAAGATCACAATAAATGACTAGAATAAACAAGAAACTGTATAGAAAGAAATATAATTAAACAGGTACAAAGCATCAGTGAAATAAATTTCCAAAAGAAAGGAAAATGTACTAACAAAACATAAAATAAAGCTTTATTCTAATCCTGGTTCATACTATACTGCGATATCCATACTTTCCCCCATTTAGTCGCCTCTTACAACACGCATGAGGACATGTTGAGCCTATTCTACTTCCCCGAACCCACAGGGGGAAACTCCAGCAGTACGATTGAATGGGTATATTCCTGCATGCCTCACACCCTGTGGGTCCGGGGAAGTAGAAAAGGCCCAACGTATCCTGCGTTGTCGTAAAAGGTGTCTAATTGGGGCAGCCTGTTTGCAGTGGGTTGCGATGCATGTCAGTGGAAGAGAGGGTACTGACTGTTGAGCATTGAGGAAGCAATACACAGCTTTGGCCTCCATTTCACTTAGTTGGAAGGTTAAGATGGCCTGACTTAATCAATTGGCTGGTAGTGCTAGTGCTCGAAATTAATGATGGCTTGTTGTTTCTATTGGTTTATGCTGTTGTCCTTGATTGTATTATGCTCGTATTTGGTTTGTACTTTTGCTTGGTGTATCTAGAAGGCGACTGCTCAACAGGTCAATCAAGGTTCACTTTTTATATGTTCTTTGGGTATACTGCTAATGTATCTCTGGTATTACTGTGCAAGACTCAGCTCCACACTATTATTAATTCCCCTTGTTGATCTCAAAGGGTGGATGAAGAGCATTGATAATTAAAAAACATTCTAACATTATGCAATCTTCAAACACTATTGATGGATAGGAAAAGGTCTAGACCCGATATTATGATAACAGACTTTGATTCTGCTCAGATTTGTTCATCGCTACAGATGATGAAAGACCCTTGTGCAAACTGTCACCTTTTGCTATTAACAAGACCTTTGTTGCTATACTTGGTTCTGATCCCTTTAACATAAAGAAGTTAAGGGATGGAAGCATTTTGGTGGAAGTGAAGGAAAGACAGAGCAAGAAAATACTGAAAACCAAGAAATTGAATCTGACAATGGACATTGTTATCCCATTGTTATTGACATATCAGAAGGCCTGAAAGCTGAAGGTGTATCAAACTAGATAGAATTTCAGTATTTAGAGATGGACAAAGAAAACTAACAGGGATTTTTATATTGTCATTTCAAGGCCAGATCTTACCAAAATATATCAGGGTAGGTTACTGCAGGGTGGCTATGTCACAGTTTATCCCGAATCCTGCGAGATGCTACAAGTGTCAAAAGTTTGATCATACTAAATTCAAATGTAGAAAGAATGAAGTTTGGACTAAATGTAGTTGAGAAGATTATGCAGATTCTCAAGAATGTAAGAATGAACGAAATGTATAAATTGCCAAGGAAAGCATGCATAACATGATGAATAATGTCCAAACTGGAAAGAAGAAAAGGAAATTCAAAGAATAAAAGCATAAACAGGAATTTCATACACAGAAGCCAAGAAACATATTGATATATTTAATTCTGTGAAATCGACCTGTGCCCAAGCGGCTGTAGCAACCAAACCTGTAATGAAAACAGCAACTGTAGCAACATAAACAAAAATGACTTGGCCAGATGGTTCGAAACAACCTAAAATGTGTGCAGTTGAAAAAGAGACAACTAACGTGACTAAAACAAGTTCATCAAGTCACACAAGTGCATCTCAAAATGACCCTATTTAATTGACAATAAGTCAACACAAAGTATATTTCACCAATCAACATAAGGGATCTAATGACCCTATTAAACAATACAACAAATATGATGGTTTGAGTGATAGTGACAGTGAAATGAGTGTCAAAACCCCAATCACAAATTCACAAGGTTGGAGTAGCAATAAAATAAATGTATACTACAGAGGAACTGTCATGGCATTAGGCCAAACTTTGAAGAAATTACAAATTTAATTTCCAATTTTAGAACCTGCATTTTAGCATTGGAGCAAACTTCTTTTAAAGATACAGATAATGTAAATATTAGAGGCTTTGATCATTATTTTAAAACTTGTATGTCTGAAGTAGATGGGAGAGCCACTGGTGGCTGCTCTATTTTTGTTAAGAAAGGTATACCCTATGAGGTACTTGAGTTAATTACAGAACTGCAGGCAGTTGTGGTAAAAGTATCTCTGCATAAAACTATAAGTGTATGTAATGTATAATTTCCACCATGTTTTAATGTTGCACAAAGTGATCTTGATAATCTAGTCAACCAGTTACCTGCACCGTTTCTATTTATTGGAGATTTTAATGCACATAGTGATTTATGGGGTCCAAAAGTTTAGGTGATAAGGATAAGATAAGATATTTAAAATTTTAAGTGCAACAACACTAATGTGTTATGCTGCACCATAAAAACATTAACTACTATAAATACATTAACTTATACACACAAACATATATACATACAAATAATTAAAAACTGGCAAAAATACCAAACAAAAAAACAAGATTACACAAAATGACTAGAATAAACAATGTAAAAAATCACAATCAACAATACATAACAAACAAAATAAAGTGTAAAATTACAAAGTATAGATCAATATCACAGAACAACACGAATCAAGACTAGATATTACAGAATAAATTAACATGAAGGACAAAACACAAAACAATTTAATTAAAACTTCTAAACAGGCCACATTCTTTTAAATAACTTACAACATTATAAACATTTTCATTAAATAATTTTTGCATTGTATTAATATCTCTATAATATTTAATTCTAGTGTCATGTAGGTCGATACAGTCTAATAATCTATGCTTGACTGTATCAGGACAATGACATGGAATACACCAGGGCATATCTTCACCTTTCATTAGATAACTATGAGTGAAATAAGTGTGTCCTATACGGGCTTGAGTTATAACTATTTCCTCCCTACGAGATAAACCCGTCCAAACATAAAAATTTCCTACTGTAGGATTTATCTGCAATAGTTTGTTATCAGGACACGCATTCCATTGGGCTTGCCACTTTTTTTAAAAACACTATTTACATTCACTTTCAATTCTAAAACATTAAAATTCAAGGCCTGTTTGGCAAGCTCATCCGCTTTTCATTGCCCTTAATGCCTATGTGACTTGGAACCCAAGCTAAAAACAACTTTCTTATTTACTGAAAAACAATCATTAAAAAGCTTTAAAATATCTTGATATATGTACTGGTTTCCTCTGCCCTTCCAACTACCCGTCGTGATATGACCTGTACAGTGTTGAAAGCGATGTAAAACCCCGAATAAATAAATAAAATATCTTGAATAAAAGGATGATAACAGTTGTTGCTATCAACAGCTTGAAGACTAGATAAAGAATCAGTGAATATGATAAAACGATCCCCATCACAATTTTTTACAATTTTAAAAGCCATTTTAAGAGCCTGTAATTCAGCTGTGAATATACTAGCATTGCCAGGAAGTCTGACCTGGGCACTGAGGCCATCAGATGTAGCAGCTGCCGCAACCCTATTTTCTGTTTTCGATCCATCAGTATATATAGCCCTATGGTCAGAGTAATTGACTTTTAACTCAGCAAGTAGACTTTGAAACATACAACCATCACCAGGATGTTTCTTTTGATGGGTGAGATATAAGTCTATGTGAGGCTTCTGTAGAGTCCAGGGTGGGTCATCTGGCAATGACACAGTCTGAATTAAATCCAGCTGAGGACAGACAGCAGACAAATCTTTCTCTATACGATGCCCAAAAGATCTTATTGCAGATGCTTTCTTATCATAAAGATCATAAAACTGGGGGTTAAAAACAACATCGTAAGCTTCGTTGTCATGATTACTTCTCAATTTCAAAGCATACTGAATATTTAATTTATCAAATCTTAAATACTAGGGTGGTTCATTTGCCTCTACATACAAGCTTTGCATTGGAGAAGTCCTGAAGGCTCCCAGGCATATTCTTAAGCCCTGGTTTTGAATGGGTTCCAATTTCTTAAGATAAGACTTACGAGCAGAACTAAAAACAGCACAACCATAGTCCAATCTAGAATGAACAAATGAACGATAAAATCTCATTAAAACACTTGGGGTCCTCAGTGGCCTAGTGGTTAGCAAGTTTGGCATCTAATCATAGGCTGTCACCTCTGTGGGTTCGAGTCCCACAAGTGGCAATTCTGAGGACCTGTCCCAATATGACCCTGGCTGTTGAACGGGACGTAAAACCCCAACTTTGACCTTTGTCATTAAAACACTTCTATCTGCTCCCCAATCCATTTTGGCAACTACTTTCAGTAAGTTCATGGCTTTCTCACACTTCTGATGAATATGATCAATGTGTGCCTTAAAATTCAATTTACTATCAAATATAACTCCAAGGAAGTTGGTTTGTGAAACAACAGGAATTTGTGAATTATATATTGTCAATGTTGGGTTTGGATGAAGTTTTCTTTTATTACAGAAATGCATGCAAACAGTTTTGGTTTTAGAAAATTTAAAACCATTTTCATCAGCCCATGTTTCTACCTTATTCAAACACAACTGAAGTTGCCTTTCTATTGAAGCCATATTTCTAAAATACCAAGTGATTGAGAAATCATCAACAAAAAGATACATTTCAAAGCTAGCTGGAATCACATCAGCAATACTGTTGATCTTTAAAATAAATAGTGTAACAGATAGGATACTGCCTTGAGGGACACCCATTTCTTGTTCATATATATTACTATAGACAGACCCTAAACAAACTCTAAAAACTCTGTTGGTTAAAAAATTCTGAATAAACATAGACATTTGCCACCTTAAGCCTACTTAATGTAGATCTCTTATAACACCATATTTCCAAACAGTATCGTAGGCTTTTTCTAAATCAAAAAATACAGAAACTACATGGTTGTCTTTTAAAAAGGAATCTCTAATAAAAGATTCAAGTCTTATTAATTGGTCTGTTGTGGTTCGACCTCTTCTAAAACCACTTTGATATTTTGTTAGAACATTATTTTCTCAAGGAACCAAACTAATCTAGTATTAATCATTCTTTCTATGGTTTTGCATAAAGGGCTCGTCAGGGATATGGGGCGATAATTGGACGTTTTTTTTAGTCTTTTCCTGGTTTAGGAATAGGTATTACAGTGGCCTCTTTCCAGCATTCAGGAATTTCACCTGAAACCCATATATCATTCAATATATCAAGTAACACCATAAGTGAGTCTCTTGGTAGATTTTAAGTAGTTGATAATGATTTCATCTGGACCAGTGGCTGGGTCATGAGACTTTTTTAGAGCATCACACAGTTCTCTAATGGTAAATGGTACATTGTAGTTTTCAGAGTTGTCTGTGTCAAAATCCAAGTGTCCTTTTTCAGCTTTCTCTTGATATTTTTGAAACTTTGTACAGTAATTGTTGCTGCTAGAATTCTTGCTAATTTCTTGGGCAACCTATTTGCTATATCCACTCTTTCTGTTTTTTTTGTCCCATCATTATTTTCCAGATGGTGTATTATGGTATTACTTTGTTTGCCACTTATTTTCCTAATCATTTCCCATACCTTCTTTGCTGGTGTCTTAACATTTAGTTTTGATACAAATTCATGCCATGATTTCCTTTTATTTTCTTTAATTACTTTATGAGCATTGGCTCGACAGTTTTTATATTCATTTATGTTATCTGATGTAGGATTTGTACGGCATTTATCCACTGCATTTTGACAGCTTTAACACCTTTTTTTCATTCACTGTTGAACCATGGTTTGTAGCTTCCAGTGGACTGTCCAGTTGACTTTGGCACACATTTTGTTGCTATATCATTTAATTTATCTAAAAATGCAGGAAACTTTTCTGATATATCAGTAAAACTATGCCTATTGATATCCAAAGAACAGTGAAGTTTGAATTTTGACCAATCAGCCTTTTTTAGATTCCAACGAGGAACATTGTCCTTAGGCATACTCTTAACTATATCAATTAAAATCGGAAAATGGTCACTACAACACTGATCAGAATGGACCTGCCATTCAAAATCAAGAAAAACCGATGCAGAACACAAAGACAAATCTATTGAAGTGAATGAACCAGATGCAGGATGAAAGTAGGTGGGTGACTTATCATTAAGCAAACAAATATCAGAGGATTCAAGAAGATGTTCCACCTTATTGCCTAAACGGTCAGATGAAGAACAACCCCATACATCACTATGTGCATTAAAATCTCCAATAAATAGAAAAGGTGCAGGTAATTGGTTGACTAGATTATCAAGATCACTTTGTGCAACATTAAAACGTAAACATTACATACAGTTATAGTTTTATGCAGAGATACTTAGATAGAGATACTTTTACAGAGATACAGCAACTGCTACTTCAGACATACAAGTTTTAAAATAATGATCAAAGCCTCTAATATTTACATTATCTGTTTCTTTAAAATGAGTTTCCTGCAATGCTAAAATGTAGGGTCTAAAATTTGAAATTAAATTTTTAATTTCTTCAAAATTTGGCCTAAAGCCACAACAGTTCCACTGTATTATACTTTTATTTTTATTTGGTTCCATTATTTATATTTTTATTGCCACTCCGCCCTTATGAATTTGTGATTGGGGATTCTTCGACACTCATGTCACTGTCACTATCACTTAAAACATCATATTTATTGTGTTGTTTAATAGGGTCAGTAGATCCCTTATGTTTTTTGGTCAAATATACTTTGCTCTGACTTATTTTCAATTTGATGGGGTCATTTTGAGATGCACTTGTCTGACTTGACGAACTAGTTTTAGTCACTTTAGTTTTTCAACTGCATACTTTTTTGGTTGTTTTGTTTCTTCTGGCCAAGTCATTTCTGTGTATGTTTCTGCATTTGCAGTTTTCACCACAGGTTTGGTTGCTGCAGCCGCTTGGGAATACGTTGTTTTTATAGAATTAAATATGTCAATTTGTTTCTTGGCTTCTGTGTATGAAATTCCTCTTTCTGCCTTTATCCTTTGAATATCCTTTTCTTCTTTCCATTTTGGACATGATTTGTCATTTGAGGCATGATTTCCGTGGCAGTTGACACATTTTGCTTCGTTTTTACATTCCTGAGTCAGTGTGATCCTCTTGCCCACATTTATTGCATACTTCAATTTTTCTACAGTTCAATTTTGTGTGGCCAAATTTCTGACATTTATAACATCGGACAGGATTAGGAATAAACTGTGACACAGCCACCCTGTAATAACCCACCCTGATATATTTTGCTAAGGTCTGACTTTGAAAAGTCAATATGAAAGTTCCTGTTTGTTTCCTATTACCATCTCAGAATACAGTTATCCTGTCCAGCTTAATGACACCTTCATCTTTCAGGCCCTCCAGTATTTCCTCATCAGTGCATTCTTTAATGTCTGGGCATCTAATGACCCCTTTCTTGGTATTCAGACTATAGTGTGGTTGCACTTCAATGGGGATGGCAGGGCCACGGTGGCAGAGTGGTAACACTCTTGCCTCCCACCTCTGAGGCCGGGGTTCGATCCCTGTCACGGCCTGAAGTGGGAAAGCTGGTAGTTGCTTGCCGTTGGTCGGCAGTTTACAGTACAGAACCCCGACGAACTGTATGTACTGGTTTCCTCTGCCCTTCCATCGTGATATGACCTGTACAGTGTTGAAAGCGACGTAAATAAATCAATAAATCAATGGGGATGTCATTGTCAGATTCAGTTTCGTAGTTTTCATCAGTTTGTTGCTTTGTGCTTCTTTATCCACTTCAACTAAAATATTTCCATTTCTGAGTTTTTTTATATTGAAGGGATCTGATCCTAGTATTGCAACAATGGCTTTATTTACAGCAAAAGGGGACAGTCTACACAAGGGTCTTTCATCATCTGTTCTTTTTACTAATAGAAATCTCGGCCATGAACAAATCTCAGGAGAATCCAAAATCGAAGTCATTATATCAAGCAAAGTTTTTGTCCTTTTCCTATCCGTCTGTAGAAGGTTTTGAGTAGCCATAATGTTTAAGTGGTTATTCATTGCCAATGCTCTCCACCCACCCTTCGAGCCCAACAAGGGGATACCATAATAGTGTGGAGCTGAGCCCTGCACAATGATATCAGAGATACATCAGCAATATACTCAAAGACCACAAAAGTGAACCTTGATTGATCTGTATATTGCTAATGTATCTCTGATATCAGTGTGCAGGGCTTAATCAATCGGCTGGTAGTGCCAAGCCCTAATACTCCAAATTAGTGATGGCTTGTTGTTTGTAATGGTTTATACTGTTGTACTTGATTGTTGTATTCTGATGGTGTTTGGTCTGTGCTTTGGTTTGGAGTATCTAGAAGGCGGCTGCTTAACAGGTCAATCAAGGTTCACTTTTTATGTGTTCTTTGAGTATATTGCTAATGTATCTCTGATATCAGTGTGCAGGGCTCAGCTCCACACTATTATGATATCCCCTTATTGGGCTCAAAGGGTGAGTGGAGAGCATTGGCAACGAAAAATCTTTACTACATTATGGCAACTCAACACTCTTTACTGATTGATAGGAAATGATCTAGACCTGATATTACGACTACGGACTTTGATTCTGCTCAGATTTGCTCATGGCCACGTTTCCTGCTTATTAAAGGTACAAATGATGAAAGACCCTTATACAAACTGTCACCATTTGCTGTTAACAAAGCCATTGTTGCTATACTTGGTTCTGATCCCTTTAACATATAGAAGTTAAGGAATGGAAGCATTTTGGTGGAAGTGGACAAGGAAACACAGAGCCAGAAATTACTGAAAACTACAAAATTGAATCTGACAATGGACAATGCTATCCCAATCGATGTTTCACCACATTACAGTTTAAACACTAAGAAAGGGGTCATTAGATGCCCAGACATAAAAGACTGTACTGATGACGAAATATTAGAAGGTGTCATATTAGAAATATTAGAAGGTGTCATCAAACTAGACAGGATTTCGGTATTTAGAGATGGACAGAGAAAGCCAACAGGGACCTTTATATTGACATTTCAAAGCCAGACCTTATCTAAATACATCAGGGTGGGTTACTATAGGGTGGCTGTGTCACAATTTATCCCAAATCCTGTGAGGTGCTACAAGTGTCAAAAGTTTGGTCATACTAAATTCAACTGCAGAAAGAATGAAGTTTGCACTAAATGTGGGCAAGAAGATCACACAGACCATCAAGAATGCAAGAATGAAGCAAAATGTATCAATTGCCAAGGTAAGCATGAATCAAATAATAAAGAATGTCCAAAATGGAAAGAAGAAAAGGAAATTCAAAGAATCAAGACAGAAAGAGGAATTTCATACATAGAAGCGAAGAAACAGATGGACATATTTAATTCTGTGAAAACAACATATGCCCAGGCAGCAGCAGCAACCAAACCTGTGGTGAAAACAGCAACAGTGGAAACACAAACAGAAATGACTTGGCCAGAAGGCACAATACAACCAAAAAGTGTGCAGTTGAAAAACAGACAACTAAAGTGACTAAAACAAGTTCATCAAGTCAGACAAGTGCATCTCAAATGACCCTATTAAACTGAAAATAAGTCAAAGCAAAGTATATTTGACGAAACAATATAAGGGATCTAATGACCCTATTAAACAATACAACAAATATGATGTTTTGAGTGATAGTGACAGTGAAATGAGTGTCGAAGAATCCCCAATCACAAGTTCATAAGGGCGGAGTGGTAATAAAAGTGTAAATAATGGAACCAAACAAAAATAAAAGTATAATACTGTGGAACTGTCGTGGCTTTAGGCCAAATTTTGAAAAAATTAAAAATTTAATTTCCAATTTTAGATCCTACATTTTAGCATTACAGGAAACTCATTTTAAAGAAACAGATAATGTAAATATTAGAGGATTTGATCATTATTTTAAAACTTGTATGTCTGAAGTAGATGGGAGAGCCACTGGTGGCTGCTCTATTTTTGTTAAGAAAGGTATACCCCATGAGGTACTTGAATTAGATACAGAACTGCAGGCAGTTGCTGTAAAAGTATCTCTGCATAAAACTATAACTGTATGTAATGTATATATTCCACCACGTTTTAATGTTGCACAAAGTGATATTGATAATCTAGTCAACCAGTTACCTGCACCTTTTCTATTTATTGGAGATTTTAATGCACATAGTGATTTGTGGGGTTGTTCCTCATCTAATAGTTTAGGCTATAAGGTGGAACATCTTCTTGAATCCTCTGATATTTGTTTACTTAATGATAAGTCACCTACCTACTTTCATCCTGCATCAGGTTCATTCACCTCAATAGATTTGTCTTTATGTTCTGCACCTGTTTCTCTTGATTTTACATGGCAGGTCCATTCAGATCAGTGTGGTAGTGACCATTTAACTATTTTAATTGATATAGTTAAGAGTATGCCTAAGGACAATGTTCCTCGTTGGAATCTTAAAAAGGCTGATTGGCCAAAATTCAAACTTCAGTGTTCTCTGGATATTAATAGGCATAATTTTACTGACTCAACAGAAAAATTTCCTGCATTTTTAGATAAGTTAAATGACATAGCAACAAAATGTGTGCCAAAGTCAACTGGACAGTCCACTGGTAGCTACAAACCATGGTTCAACAGTAAATGCAAAAAAGCTGTTAAAGCTCGTCAAAATGCAATGGATAAATGCTGTATAAATCCTACATTAGATAACATAAATGAATATAAAAACTGTTGAGGCAATGCTCGTAAAGTAATTAAAGAAAGTAAAAGGAAATCATGGCATGAATATGTATCAAAACTAAATGTAAAGACACCAGCAAAAAAGGTATGGGAAATGATAAGAAAAATAAGTGGCAAACAAAGTAACACCACAATACACCATCTAGAAAATAATGATGGGACAAAAATAACAGAAAGAGTGGACATAGCAAATAGGTTGGCCCAAGAAATTAGCAAGAATTCCAGCAGCAACAATTACCGTGCAGAGTTTCAAAAATATCAAGAGAAAGCTGAAAAAGAACCTCTAGATTTTGACACTGACAACTCGGAAAATTACAATGTACCATTTACCATTAAAGAATTATGTGATGCTCTGAAAAAGTCTCATGACACAGCCACTGGTCCAGATGAAATTCATTATCAACTGCTTAAACATCTACTAAGAGACTCACTTATGGTGTTACTTGATATATTTAATGATATATGGGCTTCAGGTGAAATCCCTGAATGCTGGAAAGAGGCCACTGTGATACCTATTCCTAAACCAGGCAAAGACTCAAAAAACCCGTCCAATTATCGTCCCATATCTCTGACGAGCTGTTTATGCAAAACCATGGAAAGAATGATTAATACTAGACTAGTTTGGTTCCTTGAGAAAAACAATATTTTAACACAATATCAAAGTGGTTTTAGAAAAGGTCGAACTACAACAGACCAATTAATAAGACTTGAATCTTTTATTTGAGATTCCTTTTTAAAAGGCAACCATGTAGTCTCTGCATTTTTTGATTTAGAAAAAGCCTACGAT
Source organism: Sabellastarte sp. h YS-2021 (assembly GCA_964017235.1). Lineage (NCBI taxonomy): Eukaryota > Metazoa > Annelida > Polychaeta > Sabellida > Sabellidae > Sabellastarte > Sabellastarte sp. h YS-2021. The sequence continues at coordinate 110,324,645 of OZ024934.1, forward strand.
ACGGTATGGAAATATGGGGTTACCAGAGACCTACATAAAATAGGCTTAAGAGGGCGAATGCCTATGTTTATTCAGAATTTTTTAACCAACAGAGTTTTTAGAGTTCGTTTAGGGTCTGCCTATAGTAATATATATGAACAAGAAATGGGTGTCCCTCAAGGCAGTATCCTATCAGTTACCCTATTTATTTTAAAGATCAACAGTATTGCCGATGTGATTCCAGCTAGCTTTGAAAAGTCTCTTTTTGTTGATGATTTCTCAATCACTTGTTCATCTAGAAATATGGCTTCAATAGAAAGGCAACTTCAGTTGTGTTTAAATAAGGTAGAAAAATGGGCTGATGAAAATGGTTTTAAATTTTCTAAAACCAAAACTGTTTGCATGCATTTCTGTAATAAAAGAAAACTTCATCCAGACCCAACATTGACAATATATAATTCACAAATCCCTGTTGTTTCACAAACTAAGTTCCTTGGTGTTATCTTTGACAGAAAACTTAATTTTAAGGCACATATAGATTATGTTCGCCAGAAATGTGAAAAAGCTATGAATCTACTGAAAGTAGTTGCCAAAATGGATTGGGGAGCAGATAGAAGTGTTTTAATGAGACTTCATCGCTCATTTGTTCGTTCTAGATGGGAATATGGTTGTGCTGTTTTTAGTTCTGCTCGTAAGTCTTATCTTAAGAAATTGGAACCCATTCAAAACCAGGGTCTAAGAATATGCCTGGGACCATTCAGGACTTCTCCAATGCAAAGCTTGTATGTAGAGGCAAACGAACCACCCTTGTATTTAAGGTTTGATAAGTTATGTGTTCAATATGCTTTGAAATTGAGAAGTAATCCTGACAATCCAGCTTATGATGTTGTTTTTAACCCCCAGTATTATGATCTGTATGATAAGAAACCATCTGCAATAAGATCTTTTGGGCATCGTGTAGAGGAAGATTTGTCTGTTGTCTGTACTCAGCTGGATTTAATTCAGACTGTGTCATTGCCAGATGACCCACCCTGGACTATACAGAAGCCTCACATAGACTTGTATCTAACCCATCAAAAGAAACACCTTGGTGATGATTGTCTTTTTCAAAGTCTATTTGCTCAGTTGAAAGGTTGTTATCCTGACCATAGGGCTATATATACTGATGGATCAAAGGCAGAAAATAGGGAGCTGCTACATCTAAGAACCTCAGTGCCCAGGTCAGACTTCTTGACAATGCCCGAATATTCTCAGCTGAATTACAGGCTCTGAAAATGGCTTTTAATATTGTAAAAAATTGTGCCGACGAAATGCCCCAACAAAAGATAAACCCACAGAACAGTCTGTTTTATTAGAATATCTGAAAAATTAGCTTGACAATTATCATGGTCAAGATATCATTTTAGGTAGTGATTTTAATATTTTTTGGACTTAAACATAGATGAAATTGCGGGTTTGACTGAAAAGGAATCACTTTATGCCAAAAATTTTAAAATTATTCATGAAGGAAAGTGATCTGGTCGATATATAGGAAACCCAATTAAAAGCAGTTTAGTAGAAGAGAAAGATCAAGAACTGGTTTCATGCAAAGTAGGTTTTTGGCTAATTTCAGTAGCATTAGAGTACGAAATAACATCCACCAAAATAAAACCAGGTAATAACTCTGATCATAGTATCATTAAATTAAGTTTTGAGATTATTTAATGAAGACCAAGTAGGTTATATCACAGGGAGATATATAGGATAAACAATACGGACAATTGATGATATAATGATACTGACAGAAAAGGAACAAATACCCGGCTCTGTTACACTTATAGACTTTGAAAAAGCTATGATAGTGTAAAATGATCTCTTCTATTTAATTGTTTAATTAATTATTTAATAAATTTAATACCAAAAAAAGATAAAGACTTGAGATGCCTTAAGAATTGGAGACCAGTGAGTTTATTAAACATAGACTACAAGATCCTAACAAAGCATTAGCAGGAAAACTTCAAAAATGTTATCAGTAATTATTTAATGAAGACCAAGTAGGTTATATCACAGGGAGATATATAGGATAAACAATATGGACAATTGATGATATAATGATACTGACCGAAAAGTAACAAATACCTGGCTTTATTACACTTATAGACTTTGAAAAAGCTTTTGATAGTGTAACATGACTTTTTCTATTTAATTGTTTAAAAAAGTTTCAATTTTGGCAATAATTTTGTGTTTTTAAACAAATGAAGGTATTTTTATGGTCCTTAAAGAGAGCAGAAAGGAAAGGGAGTGATATGTGACTGAGATGAGCTGAGTTTTAGTATTTTAGCAATACACTCCATTTCTTAGTTGTTCATACCTTATTTGCAACAAAAACTAATATCAGCCTAGTTGAGTGATGGACAAGTGGAGTGGAGGAGTGATGACAAGTGAACCCTTGTTTTGCCTATTCTCCCATTACCCTGAGACAACATGCCTCCCGTGGGATGGGAAAATCTACTTTTGTATTACACCCCCAACCCCTATCTGCACATCCACAATCACAATTTCCATCATAGTAAAAGCTCAATTTAATTAAATTCTACTTGGGGAATAATAAATCAGTACTGTATATTTTCTGATAAGAAAGTATAACATATCCAAGCATGACTAAACTCAAACTTGATATAAATAATAATTAAGTTGAACCTTAACACACATTTAGCCTATAAAACAGTGTACCTAGAACACTGTGTAAATTCTGGGGATACTTTATGAACAATTTAAATTATCTGCAAATTCTATATTCTCATCCATGGGGTCTGTTAGAAATATAAGGTACATTTTTAAAAACATAGTTTATGAAGTGGCACTTACAAAATGTTATAAATTGCATGTAAATGTTGGTTTGACTTTTGAACCCCTATTACAATAAAACCAGACATATATAAACAAAATTACAAATCAGGTAATGCATCCTGCCCTGCCCCTTACCAGGCACCCATATCTTTTACCATTAAACTCAAAGGCAATTACTGTGCTGGAATTCTGGCTTTGGCAATAAAAACAATCTTTCCAAGGTGCCTTAGGGTCCTTAAAGAGAGTGAAGAGAGGACAAGGAATGTCGTGTAACTGAGATGAGCTGACTTCTAGAACTCTAGCCATACACTTCATCTCTTAGCTTCTCATATTTCATTTGAAACCATTAATAATTAAAATCCATTTTAAATTCCAGTTTTTATGGTGAAATCAGTTTATATTTTAGAATATTCATTTTTATTTCTTTCTTTGTGTCTCCAGTGACAAATATTTATTCAACAATGACTACTCATCCTTATATTTTAGTCAATCTAAATACCCAAAAGCAGTAATCAAAACATAAGAACAAGTGCTGTTCCTTTTCACCACCACCCCCTTCCCCCAACACACACAAACACATTCAGACACTCACTCAAATCCACTTCGGTCACCTTTTGATTGTCATTTAAAATTCAAACAATTGTAAGCCCAAAAATAGGTTTTGTTTGATTAACCATGACTTAGTTATTTAATCCCCCCACTCACTCACTCCTGCTTTATGCTCCCCTTCTTCTCCTAATCTTTAGTCAGTTTATTTGATGTAGGAATAGCTCTTGTTTAGTCAAAGATTAAAGGTTTTGTTTGTTTAACCATGACTTAGTTAATTGATCCCCTCACTCACTCACTCCTACCTCATGCCCCACCTCCTCTCCTCACCTAGTGTTTGGTCAGTTTATTTGATATAGGAATAGCTATTGTTTAGTCAAAGATTAATTAACTAGTGATACAAATAAATAACATATTCATCACATCTATAATCTGTCTAGACTTACTATGAAAGAGAACGGCCTGGCTTGTATAAAAAGAGAGTCTCCCCTGCAATTTTCATTAGATTCTTCTCTACAGTAGTACTCTTTAGATAATATTTCTCTATTTTGCTTTTTAGATTGGAATTAATAGTTACTGTTTACAAGGAAAGCTGTTAAGAAACATTATCTTCAGATTGGCTTGTTAAGTTCACAGAGTGAGTTCTAAAATCAGTTTAACTTACCATTGATGTAATTTTATTCATGGTGTTACTGAAAGAAAGGCACTATCTGCAGTGATGTTAATATTTAGAGCACTAAACTACACTAAAGAGCTTATGAACTAAGTACTTAGTAACTCAGCTGAATGTTAAATATGTAGTTTGAAGAATTAAAAGGTATATTTAATTTGCAGACTGAAAAAAAAAGAGTATAAAAGAGTTTGGCCAATCAAAAAATCTAATTACCATTTTTATTGTATTTTCAGAATGCCACGCTCCAAAGAAAGAAAGGGAACTCTTCTACATGTGAAAGTCAGGCTTCACCGATTCCCTTTGCAGAATTTTCATCATGTCTGACAGAAAAAGGGCTCACATCCACAAATTACCTATATGAAGGTTACACATCCTTCCTGGTGGCCAAAGAGTGCATATCTACCTTAGAGGAGCCACCAATGACTAGATTTGCGAGATTTATGACCAGGAAATATTCAAGACTGAAAACTCAGGTGGATTCCACCCATGCTTACAAGCTAAAAATACACAAGCAGTAAGTAGTTTGTGGTTTGATATTAGCAATATTTCTTTCATGTAGTCATTTAAAATGATATGTTAGGCCTAAAACTTTTTTTTGAAAGCAGGTTCAGAAAAACAGCCTTAAAGTTGTTATAGATGGCTTAAATAAAGAATTATATAGATCAGTATGCTTTGCCAGCTGGAGATTATAGAGAGTAAATTGCTACATTTCCAATCTAGCTGTATTTAATGTCAGATATTTGATGAAGCAGCTGCTCACTAAATTTTGTTCTTCACTTTTTTACAGACCAAGCCATCCAACTGCTTCCTTTCATACCAACGAGGAAAGATTAAACTACATGGAAAATCCACCTGAGTTAAAGATCCTCAAGATCAAACGAACTTACATCAACAAGGAAATGGAGTTTGGTGCTGTTGTGACAGAAGCAATGAAAAAGAGTATGTATGTTACAAAGTCATAACGGGGGCCACGGTGGCAGCGTGGTAACACTCTCGCCTCCCACCTCTGAGGCCGAGGTTCGATCCCCGTCAAGGCCTTATGTGGGAAAGCTGGTAGTTGCTTGCCATTGGTCGGCAGTTTACAGTACGGATCCCTAACGAACTCCATGTACTGGTTTCCTCTGCCCTTCCAGCTACCCGTCGTGATATGACCTGTACAGTGTTGAAAGCGACGTAAAACCCCAAATAAATAAATAAAATACAAAGTCATAACTCCTTAGTTATTATTTAAAATCTGCACAAACCAAAGCTTTAACTTTAACACTAATATTTAGGACTCCTGAGACAACAAAAGAAAAAAAAGACAACATCCAAATAATTCAGCTGAGTGCTATATTTCCTAACCATCATATTTTCTCTTTCATTCCATGAAACTTTTAATTCACTGAAGTAATCTAAGTACCTAATTAAAAAACACATCTCGTTGCAATCGGCACATACCTTGATTAATGGTTCAGTGATATTTACAGAACATATACAGAAGTTGGTTTAACTGGAAGTTGCACAGTTGCTTGCCATTGCCTTTCAAGTTCAGTGTTGATCCATGACCAATGGCTACCAAGTACTTTGTTATCTTAATCATGTGACATATATCAATATCTCAATCCTTTTTACATATAACAATGCCTACATCAATTTTAAGCATATTAACTATTGCTATTTTCCCTCTACTAGACCGTATAGTGTGTGGGTACTTTGGTACAGTTAATGATGCCGAAACAGCAGATGCCAGGGACGAATAACGAAGAACAAGAGGCTACCCTTCTGTAATATACAAGGTAACAATGGACAAATTTATTGATCCTTATGTTTTTGGGGGCCAGGTTTTAAAACCAGAGGACAACCCAGGAACTTGGCTGAATCATTCATTGGACAGCCGGAATGTGATGGCTGCCACAGTGGATCATGGGGGTTAAAGTGGTTAGACTGGTATTAGTGTCCATGAAAGACATTTCTGAGGGGGAGCAACTATATCTTGATTATGGCCTCCAGGTGAAGGATGTCCCAAGTTCATGAAAAGTGTAGACGTAATGTAAATAAATCTATGTAGCCTTGTCTTTAATTATTTGATTATTTATTACTGAGCCTGGCCGGTCCTACCTACGATTCTAATGTTGTTGCATCCCTGTTTGAAGTCATTGGTTCAAACCGTGGTCAGTCCTTAAGGGCAAAAAGTGAGGGTTGTTTGCTGACACCAACCATTTGGTTTTCACTGAAGAATCTTGATAAACTAATATCATGCACATATTTTTCCACCTTTAAAACTGCCTGTTATTATATGACCTTGACAATGTTCTTGATCTTTGCAGATACCTAACCTTGTATTATCTTCATACAAACAAGCATCATGCACATACTTTTCCACCTTTAAAACTGCCTGTCATTACATGACCTTCACTATGTTCTTGATCGATGCAGATACCTAACCTTGTATGACCTTCAGACAAAGGTCAGAGGCCAATTATCATTCTAATTGAAGAATCAGGTAACCTGAAGGGTTGTCCATGGTCTCCAACCAAGGTCATTCGATTCTTCAAATGGAATGATCTTTGAAGTTTGACCTTGGTCTGAAGGTCATCCAAGGTCATCTGATTCTCCATTGAGAATGATACTTGACTTCTGAAGTCCTTCACCCTCAAACAGAATCTTTAGTTTAAATGACCTTTTAAATGTGATCTTGTTCTGAAGGTCATCCAAGGTCACCATATTTTTTTATTTGAAATATTTGACCTCTGACCTTTGTGTGAAGGTCATCTATACTCAGCAAGCAAGATCTTCAGAATCTTTAAATGAAATTAGACCTCTGTACTTTTTCTGAATGTCCTTCCAAGGTTAGCACAATATTTAGTTGAAATGACCTGTTACATGTGATCTTCTTTTGAGGGTAATCCAAGGTCATCAATTTTTTTTCAATTGCAATGATATTTTAACTCTGACCTTTGTCTGAAAGTCGTCCATGGTGGTCAAGGTGATCACATTTTTAAAATGACATAACCTTTGAAGTAAATAAGGGGGGTTTTGGTCTCCATTAGCATGAATAAAAGACCAGAAAATGCAAAATATTCAAATGAATTTATTTATGCCTATTGGATGGACAGCTCCAATATTCCACATCCACCACTGCTCATGCCTTCTTCTGTGAGCTGTTGATGGTGTATTGTATTTGGGAGTGTACCATTCTAGGAGAGAGAACTGCATATCCTCAGTAGAATGATTTGTTCCAGTGAAGCGGTAGGAAACTGGTGTCACTCTATTGCCCTTACGTTTATTAACTGAGAGTCAGTGTTCATACTTTCTTTGTCTGAACGCCCTCCCTGTTTCCCCAACACTATATTTACCACATTTTTTACATGTGATTAAATACACAATATCACTAAATTCACATGAAATAAGTTTTGGGAGGCTTTTGGGTTGGTATTTGTCTCCACTTATGTTACAGGTAATTTCACTTTTTTAGTGATTTGAGGGCAATAAGTGCATTTACCCAGTCGAGTGCAATGAATGGGTATTAGTTTTGTCCTTACCATTTCCTTTGCTGGGTATGAAATGGAGGCTTTTGTAAACATGTCTCTAAGGTTAGGTAACCTCTGACCTTTTCTTCTAAGGTCATTCATGCTCAGCATGAGGTCATCAGATTCTTTAAATGAAATGAACTTTCAGGTGTGAATTTTTTTCTGAAGCTCCTCCGAGGTTAGCAGAATATTTAGTTGAAATGACCTTTTACATGTGATATTTTTCTAAAGGCCATCCAAGGTCATTGTATTCAATTAAAATATTTTAACTCTGACCTTTTCTGAAAGTCATTCATGGTCTGCGGCCAAGGTGATCACATTTTAAAAAATGAAATGACCTTTGAAGTGTTTGATCTTGGTCTGAACTGGATAACCTACACAAAAAGGTCAAAATTAAATGGTCATTTCAAGTAAAGAATCTGTTAACCTTGGATGACTTTCCGCCAATAGGTCAAGAGTTCATATATCATTTCAATTGAAGAATCTAATGACCTTGGATGACCTTCAGCCAAAGGTCATACTCTAAAGGTCATCCCACTTGTCAAATCAGATGACCTTGGTGGCTGACCATGGATGACCTTCAGAATATGCAAATCAAATGTAATTCTGCTTGAAGAATGAGGTGACCTGGATGACCTGACCTTGGATGACCTTCAGACAAAGGTAAGTGGTCAGTTGTGCAAAAAAGAGCACATGTAAAAGGTCATCTTAACTAAATATTCTGTTGACCTTGGATGACATTCAGACAAAGTTCACACCTCAAAGGTCCTTTTACCTAAAGAATCTGATCAAGTTGGCAAGTTGGCTGCAGACAATGGCTGACCTTCAGACCAAGGTCAGATGTCAAATGTTATTCTTATTGATGAATCGGGTGACCTTGGATGACCTTAAAACAAAGTTCACACTTCAGTAGCTCATTTCATTTCAAGAATCTATTAACCTTGGTTGCTGAGCATGGATGCCCTTCAAGGGTCAGAGTTCCAATATTATTTTAACTAAAGAATCTGTTGAAGTTGGATAACCTTCAGACAATGGTCATAGGTTATTTCCATTGGTGTTTGTATTATAGCTGAAGCATTTCTTAATATTAGTAACTATAATGTACCCTTGTGACTAAAATCTTACATTTAAATGCACTCATGCAAGTTTTAATTAACACTTTCATTTGACTGGTATAATGTCATAAGGAAGCTGCTGCATTAATGTCAGACAAGTAAATATATTACCCCATGGACTATAAATAGCATTTTAACATACATACCTATGGATTATAATATCTGAACTTCAGCTGGGGCCGGGTCAAATCATCACACCAGACACTAGCTCACACTGTACAACTCTGTGGGCAAATGCCTTTTCCTCATGCTGCTCAGTGGACCATTTCAAAGATCATCAACACATACATCAACATAATGAACTGATGCAGTCCTGAAATACTAATATGCAGGTTTAAGTGAATGGATAATTAATTTAGTTTTGATTATACATTATCAGTTAGTCAGAGTTAAACACCCTTAAGGATCCTTTTAACCTGCTGCTGAAAGTTGATGGAATACATATTATCATTCTGCTATCACCTGATATGGATAACCACAGTGCTTTCTAACATAGCAGGATGAGATTTGTCTCATTAGCTAAATTCTTTACACAAGTTTGGTAAATGTAGGTGCAGCCACTCATGACAAATTTGTTTTCACTGGGCATATTATAAAATTCCTGTATAATGGGTAAATAGAACCCAAAATATCAATTTCTTGATGTAGTTTGAGTGCACATATAACCATATTTCATACAAACTTTCAGTGAGAAAATACTCTTCATAGAAAATTTTTGTGCAGTTACAACAAGTTACAGTTATATGAGTAAATAAACCTTGTAAACATTTCACTTGATACAAAGGGTCTGCCTGCCTGAGGGGCCTTTTCCACCTCTAAATATTACTATCTCATTACAACTGAGTGACACTCATTAATATAAAGTTTTATACTTTTCTGAGTAAGAAAATGCCTCACTGATTTATAGTTTCAAGATATGAGAGTAACCACTGTTCGTTACTCATTTAAACTATGTTTCCCTAATCAAGCTACTTATTTAGAATAGCTAAACTTCTTCCTGAATAACATATTTAACATATTCAGCTTAAAGTATCTTTTGTTTTTTTCGCTTTGAAAACTTAAACAGTAAAAAATCATCATTAATGCTGAATGGAATATTTATTGGGGGAGCCCCAGCCTTTGAAAATTAACATCCATTGTAAGCTTTAAAGAAATACAAACATAAAAAGGACAACTCTCAAATCAGACATATTGTTCAGAGATTATCTCCACTTCTTCAGGAGGTGATTGATATGATTACTTCAAAGCTAGGAGACAATGTGTCCAGTCCTTAGTCAAACATAATTTGGGCCCTTGTCAAATCCCTTTGTTTCTCACATCTCCTTGTTGTCTTTTTCTCCATGAACCACAGGTCTGTATATAAATAGGGGTAGGAAAATAGTCATTATTCATGCTTCCAATTATATGTGAGGACATAAATAAAAGTGAGGAACTGTAGGGATTGTGTTATTCAGGAAAATTGGCTGTTTTATTCAAAACTGTTCTGTGCCATGTATTTTAACATTTATAATTGGTTACCATAAACATATATCTGTTAGTGGATATCCCCTGGAACACTGGTTAGAGCTCTTTGGTAAGCATAGTATGATTTGTTTTATATTCTTTATTCATATTTTGAAAATCCAAAGTGGATCTGTCTTGTAATATTGTAAATAGTTTAAATGAACGGGTGTCTAAAGGTATATTCAATTATAGTGCTAGAATTAACATAGAAAAATTAATTATCTCAGTTCAGGTGTGGATGACCCTGCACTATCTACATATTTACACTTAGTCAATGAATTGCTTAGATATATGAGCTAAGAGAGGTGATATAGTCTCATCAAAGTAGTGATGACATTATCTGACCTGAAGGATATATGGAAGCTGACATTTGCTCTCACTAAAACTATAAGATCAGGCATTATTTTATAGTTTATCTTCACATTCTCAACAAATAAGTGGGATTTTTACACAAAACTGATTAACCTTGACTTGGAAAATATAGGTCAAAGATCAAATATGCCCTTATTAAAATAAACTAAAACATTTTGGACACACTGCTCTGTATATATGATCATCATACTAACCAGTGCTATGGGTTATAAGCATGTTGAGTTGTGAAGTGCTTAAAGTCCTGATAACTTTGAATAGCCTTGTCCCTACATTTCTGAGTGCTATGACTAACAGCATACACTGTTGAGGTATAAATGATTCTAAGTACCGCTGACCTTGAATGTAATCCATATAAATGTTGGAGGTCCACTGTCATTTCAATTGAAGAATCTGATACATAACAATAAGGACTGTATAAGGTATCTAAGTTACGGCAGACTGCAGTTGACCTTAACCGATACCTCAAAGGTCACACCTCAGCTTTTTAGATATTTGAAGTGCCATAGTTCCTGCTTAGTATCTTCAAATCGCATAGAAGGAAAAATCTTCTACACAAAATGAATTCTTAGGCTGAAGAGCATCTAGTGCCAATAACATATTCCACACTGAAGGTATAAGTTAAAGAGACCACAGAAGTATATGCAGTGCCCACTTGTCCTATTAAAGTGCAACAGCTACCTCGGTATCTTGTTACAGTCCATGGCATCAAAGAATGCAGTGTCAAACTGAAACGACTTCTTAATCCTCAAAAGTGACGTGTCAATTTTGTTCCAAACAGGTTTTACGTCTTGATAGTCATGTGCGCAAGTTTCACAGAATCACAAGAACTTCAGAAGGGTACAAACACTTACTTACCTTTCCACACTGGATGGTGGCAACAGAAAGGAAAATTCTACAAAACAACACAGGAGACAGGCAGAAGCAGTAATAGAGGACCATCCACAAGGTGTTCAGATGTTTGACAACTTAGTCCCTTTATGCAGGAGGTTGGATATCTGTATGATAAATGGAAGAAACCAGAGTTTGGAAAAAGACCTTGGAGGGTAGGCAAAGTACATTCTTATTTATTTTCTTTAAAGTTATTCTTAGAATTCGGCCTCACAGAGAACAAATACGTCTCCAGAGGTAAGTGTCAGGAGATACTCTTGCGAATCAAACAATGGGTAGCTGGACTTAGGAGTAAAGCTCTTTATCATTCTCAAGAGGTCAGGGAAGTAGATGATCAGAATCTCTTGACATGGGAGGACTTGGCAAAATACAGAGAAAGCTCAGATTTCAAAAGGGCAGTCCAGACAACCAATCAACTGAGTGATGTGAAAAATGCTAGTCACCTTAGTCTGACCATGATAGTTAACTTTCGAACAAGCTTAATATTACGATTGCTTCTAGAAAATGGACAAAGGACTGGGGCAATCATCAGTGCAACTGGCACCAAATTCAATCAGGCCATTGAGAGAGACAGTGTTTGGGTAATGAAGGTTAGGAATCACAAGACATTCCTATACTTTGGAAGTTGCAATGAGGTGATGTCAGCAGAGCTTCACAATGACCTTATCATATGGATAAACATTGTTAGATCACACCTTCTGTCTCAAGTGTCTGAAGTAGATGGAGACAATGCCAGCAATGACAATATATTCCTGGATTACACTGGCAATGCTTTGGAATCATCACACTATAACCACTGCTTGACGGCACACATTGAGGAAGCCTTGGGAAAGTCAAGCTTTGGTAAGAACAGGTTTTCCTTTCGATGTGAATATCTATCTTTTAACAAAGAAATTTAATCATAAAATTCTTGTTAACACTGCCAAAAGAATCTTAAAATTCGTAAAGGTTTATCGATGCTTATGTCCAGCCAAATGTCTGAAACTACCAGATCATTTCATACATACTGTCTCTACAAAAATACTTCATTACAAAGTTGTTAAATTTGCACTATGTATTTTTCTATAGCTGAAAAAAGTGGTACATCAACAGAAATGATGAGAGAAGTGGCAGATTATTTCACTCACAATGAACAGACTCAACAAAAACACTATGCTGTGAGACAATCCCTAGAAACTTCACTCAGAGCTTCCTTACTACTAAAAGACTTTTAGACTAAAATCCATCCATAACTTTTTGAGCTATTTGTCTTTAAAAATTGCAAGGGGCCACGGTGGCAGAGTGGTAACACTCTCGCCTCCCACCTCTGCGGCGGGGGTTCGATCCCTGTCATGGCCGTAAGTGGGAAAGCTGGTAGTTGCTTGCCGTTGGTCGGCAGTTTACAGTACAGAACCCTAGCGAACTATATGTACTGGTTTCCTCTGCCCTTCCAACTACCCGTCGTGATATGACCTGTACAGTGTTGAAAGTGACGTAAAACCCAAAATAAACAAACAAACTTTAAAAATTGCATTTCTTGGATCGAGAAGATCCAGATAGTGGTCCAGATCATCGCAAAATTCAATCATTTCTTCTTTTTACCATTTCTTACATCAAAATCCGTCCTAAAATTATCTGGCAGTATGGATCCAGACGATCCAGATCACTCCCAAAATCTAATCAATCGTTCCTTTTCCCACTTAGACCATTTCCTGAAAATGTTATCAAAACCCATCCATAACTTTTTTAGGTATCTGTCTTTAAAAATACATTTCATGGATCCAGAAGATCCATATAGTGATGCAGATCACTTCAAAAATTCAATCCTCTTTATCCTTTTACCTTAAAATTTCATCAAAATCTGTCCATAATTTTTTCAGTTATCTTGTTCACAAATACATGTGGCAGCCTGGATCCAGATGATCCAGTCAGTGATCCAGATCACTCCCAAAATCTAATCACTTGTTCCTCATCCCATTTTGGACATTTCCTGAAAATGTCCACAAAATGCATCCATAAATTTTTGAGTTATGTCTTTAAAAATTATATTTCATGGATCCAGAAGAACCAGATAGTAATCCGGATCATTCTCAAAACTAAATAATTTCTTCCTTTTACCTTTTGCGACATACCCTGAAAATGTCATCAAAATCCATCCATAACTTTTTGAGTAATCTTGTTCACAAACAAACAAACAGATGGGCAGTCAGACACACGGTCCCAGGCGAAAATATAACCTCCTTGGTGGAGGTAACAATCTGTGATGCAAATCATATAATTTTAGAATTTGCACTGCATATTCTTTCCATTTTTTCACTTATGTATCATGAAATAAATACCATCAAAAGAGGAATACATCCTACTTTCATTTTGTATCCACTAATTTCTCCATTTTTTCATCACAGCAGCCATCTTTGATTTCAAAACAAGGCCACTGTTTACTCCTAGCGTTCTCTTAAGATGCATCGGCATATCATTATGATCAAGGAATATGGCACAAAGACATCTTAATTATGCATAATCTGATTTTTACTATATCACCTGTGGTGGCCATCTTGGTTTTCAAAATTTAGTGTTCTATCCCAACTGTGTCTTAATAAGATGCATGCACATTAAAAATTCAGCTTTAAAATGTTAGATGCAAACATCATAATTATGCACAATCTGCTTTTCACTATATCACTCCTGGCGGACATCTTGGACTTCAAAATGCAGCTATAGTTCACTTCTAGATGTCTCTTAATAAGATAAATTCGCATTAAAAATTTGGCTTTGAAACATGAGATGCAAATATCATAATTATGCATAATCTGATTTCCACTATATTGCTTGTGGGGGCCATCTTGGATTTTAAAAAAGGCCATAGTTTACTTCTAGCTGCGTCTTAATAAGATACATCTACATTTAAAAATTTGACTTTGAAATGTGAGACACATACATCTTAATTATGCATAATCACATTTTCATTATATGGCTTGTGGCGGCCATCTTGGATTCAAAATGAGGCAAAAGTTTAGTTCTAGCTGCACCTTAATAAAATACATGCACATTTAAAAAATTGGTTTTGAAATGTGAAATACAATTGTCACAATTATGCATAATCTGATTTTCACTGTATGACTTGTAGCAGCTATCTTGGATTTCAAAATGAGGTCAAAGTTTATTTTTAGCTGCATCTTTATAAGATACATCTACATTAAAAATTTGGCTTGAAAGTATGAGATGCAGACAGCTTAATTATGCATAATCTGATTTTCACTGTATGGCTTGTGGCAGCCATCTTTGATTTTAAAACAAGGTCATAGTACTCCTAGCTGCATCTTATTAAGTTGCATCCACATGAAAAATTTGGCTTTGAAATATGAGACTTTAACATCTTATTTACGCATAATCTGATTTTCAGTATATCACCCGTGGTGGCCATCTTTGATTTCATAATGAGGCCATAGTTCACTCCTAGTGGCGTCTTAATAAGAAACATCCGTACTAAAAATTTGGCTTGGAAATATTGGACGCATATGTCACAAATATGCACAATCTGATTTTGACTTGTGGCGGCCATTTTGGATTTCAAAATGAAGCCAGAGTTCAGTTCTAGATGCATCTTAATAAGATTAATAATAACATTGAAATTTTTGCTTTGAAACACGAGAAACAATCGTCATAATTATGCATAATCTGATTTTTACTATAAGGCTATGGCGGCCATCTTTGATTTCAAAACGAGGTCATAGTGCACTCCTAGCTGTGTCTTATTAAGTCACATCCACATGAACAATTTGGCTTTGAAATATAAGAAGCACATGTCATAATTATGCATAATCAGATTTTCACTATATGGCCCATGGCGGCCATCTTGGTTTTTGAAACAGGAAGTGGAAATGACACAATTATATAAGATATTATAGTTAATTAATCTCCCAAGTTTGGCATGACTATCTTTGACCGTTTCAGAAATATTACACTGAATATACTAAATGGGTGATAATTGGTGATTTTTGCCATTTGACCACATACAAACAATCCCCCATAAAAATCACAAATGTGAACCTTAAATGAATGAAGGGACTACTGTTAGATGATCTAAAATGCCAAGTATCTACACAACTTCAGCAGAAAGCTTCATTTTATTTCTCCATGATGACGTACATGTGTGGATGATAATACAAGATTTTGATTGAAATGATGCTGTAAAACATTGGCCTAATAATGCAAACTATAACCATTTTACTCTATATATATTATAGAATCAAACTACATGTAACATACCTGAAGGTCATATCCAGGAAAGTATTCCCAGTGGAAATCATAATTTCAGTCACACTTTTCCCTCCACATAGTTTGCTATTTACTTCTAGGGGTGCTTCTAAAACTCAAACAAGGGTGTACCATATCATTCATGCATTACTTAAAGATGTGAAATGTGTTATTTGCTGTAGTTTTATTAATATTCCATGTACAGTAAAAGTTAAGCCAAGTTAAATAAGCAATAACCACAATGGAAAGGGGATGAAAAGCCAATTGGATGAATTAACTACATTTAAATATTTATTGATTTTATAAAGAAATCTAAAATATTGATTTTTTCCTTATTCAAAATCTTAAACCTTAGATTATTTTATATTTGCATTTTCAGCAAGAAAAGATGAGTTAATTGGTAGCAGAAACATCCATTTATGATAATTATTATGCACAAAATACAAAATATTGGAAGTTCCCATACATTTACCAGAGGTTTCTATACATCTGCATTTTCAGCAAGAAAAGACGAATTACACCTGGGGCTAACTTGGCCTGTGGCATATAACCCTCTCATGTCACTTTTAGTGTAAAATCGTTGTCTGCGCCTTTTTTGTGTCAAACTGTTTCAAAGTATTTGCAGTTTGTAACAACATACTTCAACATATTATTCGTTTGTTGACAAAGGACAATGAATTTACAAAATTTTCAAAGAAAGTATTTGATTTTAAAATGCTGTTTAGTGATAGATGGTAACAATGCCAAAAGATTTGCATTTTGCTACCTCACAAAATACCTGTATTTACACTTTTTTGGTACTCTGTAAGTACTTTTAATCTGTTTATTTACTCTTCATCCATGTTATGTACCATTTACATCGATTTCTGGTGAATTTATTGTCTTATTTGTACAATATTTTACATATTTTCCAATTTTCATATTATCGCTCATCTAGTCTTGTGGTGTTTGAATGTTGGCTTGCCTTTAGAAATATTCCTTTCCCTGGCATATTAATTCATTTATTCACTTCTACTAGCATTATAATTACCAATTTACGGTTTTCCTTCATTCTTAGCACAAATTCTCTCTTTCACCCCATAATTTGACCATAATTTTTACCTTTCTCCAAATCACTCACCAAAATATAGGTCAAACGATCGGTCGTGAGAAAATATTAATTTTCTCTATGATTATAGCATTTCAAGGTTTGTTTTTGCAACCCTTTTTTAATAATTCTTTGAGTATTATTGTATCAGAAGAAACCGCGTAATAATTTCCATTTTTATGCAAATTTTATAGTTAAGGTACTTATACGTACCTACCATTTACGGTCATAGCTTGTACAGGCCCTTCCATTTGACATTTTGGGTATATGGATCCTGGTTTTCAGTGTTTTGGGTTCAATTCTGAACCTAGGGTCTCCGCTTTCAGCCTTCCCCACCTTTAATTTGGAAGGCTGGCAGTCAATGGCTTATGGGATTGACTTAGTCTTCCCCTGTAGTCACCCATCTCACTGTTGTCTGTTTCCTACATTCCCATTTTATGTCTTTGTGGTCATTTGGATTTTCAGTCTAATTTTTGTCCTATGGCCTCTTGTGTGCCTATGGCTCAGCCTAATCAGGCTGCTCTTTTGAGCTGGGATTACCTTTTCAATATCATTTTGTTCAGGGCCCATTCTTATCAGTTGAATCCAACTTATCTTTGCTTTTTTGCTTCAATTATTTTCTAATTCAAGAATAACTTTGGGGCGGGGTGAACATATACTGTTCAACATTTAACAATTTCAGTGCATTTTCACCAGTCTTTAGATCTGACTACTTTCTGGTACATCTCCCTATTTGGGCTATCTTGGGGTCCCCCTGTGTTGCCTTCAGGCAGACTTTGGTACTTTATTCCAACATTTTTGTGCCAGTCTGTTGCACTATGGAGGCTTTGAACTTTGTTCATCAATCTTCATAGAAGATTTTAAGGCCTTCTATCCAACAGAATTGGGAGATAACAGATGACTGCTCTCATTCATTTTGATCAGTCTCAGTCTTCTCCTATGACTCACCAAGTTCCTTCATGGGGTCAGAGTTTGTTTTCTGTCACTCATGGGTTTGGGGATCGTCTCATTCTAAATTTAAGAGGTTGGGATTTTCCCACATTATGCTTCTAAAACTTAGTTTTACCAGGTACAAACCCTCTTCGGTGGGTTTTTTGGTTGACTGACTGTAACAGTATAAGCAGGAGTTTCTCACACTGCCCCCACTAAAGATGCCAGTTTTTTCAGCTTTCTGCTTTAGCCTCTTGTGGCAAACCAATAAAGGTCTTTCTCCTCCCAACTAGGGAGTCTTCTCTCTAACTTAGTGCTTAAGGGATGTGGTTCCTTTCCAGGTTCCAATATTCTGGTGGTGGAATGACTTCCAGAGGCAGGGGCAGGTGCCTCAGCATCCACCTTTATTATTATGTCATTCAGGAGGTAGGAGTGGTTTGTTTCATTCAAACTTTCACTCTTACTTCCAGATTCTTCCACTTGCCAGTGGAAGGTCAACTGATTTTTTCTATTTCAAGTGAAATGTTTGGGTGAAGCCTTTCTCTTCAGGAATTCTGGTTTTGGTTTTCACCTTCCAGTGGTCTCTCAGATTCCACTTTTTTGATTTCATCTTCTTCAGTTATTTCTTCTCCTTAGAAGGATGCTGTTCTTTGTCAGTCAGCCTCACACTTTCTGTTCCTTGGGGCGGTTCAAGTGCCTGGGCTCCTTTAGATTTACATCTTTTCCTGGTTTTTCAAACTATCTGGATGGAAACTTATCAGTTGATCACTTTTGCTCTTCTAGTTGGCTAGTGTACCACTTCTCTTGTCCTCTATGTGCCTCCTTTGTTTCCTTGGGCTTCCCTTGTTCACTTTTGCTCAGATTTCTGCTCCTGGGCAGAGTGTACCAGTTTGTGGCAATGCCTTTGGCCTAGCCACTAGTCCCCGAGAATTTACTTCCTTAATCAAGGAAGTAAGAAAGTTGGCTTTGAGATTGGGCATCTCAGTGCACATGTTTCAACACTATTGGTTTTTGAGAACTGATATTTGTCAGAGGCTCATTTTGCCACTCTCTCTTAGAGTTGACTCTTAGCTTGGGGTGGTTCTTAACAGGAAGTAATTAGATCTGTTACTGCAACATATCTCCTTCCTAGGCCAGGTTCTTAACCTGTCCAAAGGGGCTTCTCACAGTGGCAAGGTTTTCTGTCTATTCAGCAGTCCATCCTTCTCCTGCCTTTGAACACTTTTAGTTTTTCTCTCCAAGTATGCACCTTTGACTTATGCCTTCCACTAGGAACCTACTTCATCAAGATACTTCTTCAATTATGAGCCGTATGAACAGGAGAATGTGGTTATTTGGTGGGTTTCTTTGGAGCTTAATTAGTGTTAATTTTCATTTAAGAACAGACAGCAGGGGCCACGGTGGCAGAGTGGTAACACTCTCGCCTCCCACCTCTGTGGCTGGGGTTCGATCCCCGTCATGGCCGTAAGTGGGAAAGCTGGTAGTTGCTTGCCATTGGTCGGCGGTTTACAGTACAGAACCCTAGCGAACTATATGTACTGGTTTCCTCTGCCCTTCCAACTACCCGTCGTGATATGACCTGTACAGTGTTAAAAGCGACGTAAAACCCCAAATAAATAAATAAATAAATAAAGAACAGACAGCAAGATAGGTCTTAACATAACAAGCATTTATTCTAAACTCACAGATTTTACCTAACAAAATTTTATATATCCATTGTATGTACAGTATCTAATAGTTGGTACATTACAAACAGTGGAGCACACACATATATCACAGAGAAGCCACCCCAACCTTTCTAGATCCAGTATTTGCAACACTAGCCTTAGGTTTGACTTTATATTTTTTTTATTTTTGTGCAGTCATTTGTCTTCTTGACCGATTTTTTCATTAAATTTTCCATACTATAAAACCTAGCCCCACGTTCACTAAGCTGGGACAAAATTTGGCTGTTAATCTGATTCTAATCAATGTGAATAGGATTCAAACTCGTGGCCTGTGAGGCCTGACCTTGGTTAGCCTCTTGAACATGATGTCAAAAACCAGGGACATAGGGGACAAATTTTGATCCTAGTGGTCAACCAAAGCAGATATGTCAATATCAGATCCAGAGTCAGATAAATCAGTAAAACCAAATTTCCCAGATTGTGAAGAATAAACTCTGTCTCCTGATGCCATTGAATGTGGCAACCCCCTCTGTTTGACCTCAAATTTTATCTGCCCTCATTCATATTTAAAGTTTGTAAAATACTAAAACAACAAAAACGTAAGAACCAAAATTTTAATGTGTTGATAAGTCACCTTTTAAATTCAGAATGACCTGTTAATATGAGGCTAATAAAGGTCAATAAAAATTAAATTAAGGCTGTACCAGGATTGAGCCCCGAGACAACTACATGTCTCCCAGCCTTAAATTTTGGTATCCAAATTAACAATAATAAGTAGTTCATATTATTTTGAAGTGCAGTACAATTGTGATGAAAATTTTATTGTCCAAACATTGTTCACAAATGACAGAATAAAAGTCAAAATTTAAGCACTAATGTTTTATATGTCTATGTGTATATAAGCACAAATATTTTATATGTCCATGGCATCTGTGTCCTGTTGGCTAGGCTTTTCTCCCAACCAGTTGTAGCTCCCCATTCTGGATTAATCTCCTCTGTATGGTGCCAGCCCTTGCCGTTGTTGGGTCCTTGTTGGGCCTGGCCTGAAGAAACACAGACCATCAAGCTGGCTTCCATATGCTGGAGTTGATCCATGTGTCATCTATGCAATCACAGATGAGTTGTAGAAGGGTATCACTAATTTTCTCCTTCAAAACATGAAACTGGGATGGGATTTTCTCTGCAGGAAGAAATGGTAATGCAAAGAGACATCTGCAGTAAGCCCTGGTGCCTTCATAATTATTATAAGCTGACCGCAGTCCAATCTCACGTAACTTTCTGTCAACACTCTGCATCCAATGGAAGACACATCCTTTGAATAATATTTCCGGAAAGGCATACCTGAGCTCCCACATGGCAGCTTCATAATCCAGGACAACTCCTTCCAATGACAAGTCAAGAAGGACATCTTTTACAGATGAAAAAAAACAGCCTTGTAGTCATTTTTGCTCCTGTAAAACATCAGGATGAATATCAGAGGAACTTGCTTTTTGCTGCCCCCTTGCCAGAAAAGCATGAATGGATAGCACCTGTACAAAGGGCGCCTTGACCACCCAAAGGGCCATCCACCAACACATCTTCTTGGAAAAATCCTTCAGGAATTTGGTCACGGTTCACTGAAAAATATATGTCAGTGAGGTGACTTGGCCTTGTCTTTTACCTGTGGTGGTTAGCAACCCTTTTCAAATTTGCTGGCTTTGGCAGAAAATCTCTGGCAGAGTGCTGATTGAGATCCTCCTGAAGAATAGCTGCTGCTGGCCTAAAAACTTCTTCTCTTCCCTTTTCTTTACCTCTGCTGTTATCTGTACTTTTACAAGTGCTTCAGGGTCTGGTTGATGCACATGTGAGTGAGGGCACATTTCATAATGTGATGCTCTATGGGTGACCGTGGCTCTGCATCTCAGGTTCTTATTCCTGATAGTGTACTGACAGTCAATAAGATATGGGGTCTTTCACTTCACATTATAGGCGAAGCTCTGAGAATCCACCAGCTTGTCTTTTCCACACTTGATTCCACAAGACACAACATCAAAGGAAAATGAAAGGGCCTCTCCTGGATATCAGGCTGTTAATATCCCAAGAATTCTTCCTCTAGCACCTATGGAACTTCAAAGGTGGGGTCTGTGGCTGTGGTTTCATTGACTCTGCTTGGGAGGGTTTTCTACAGAATGTATGTTGAGGGTCAGTTCCCCCTCAGTTCTCCATCAGGAGCTGTAGTGCACCTGTAGTGTGAAATCTGCATTCTCCTCTCCTCTGACCATCTGCCTGTACAAATATACCGAAATGTTTGTCCCACATTTCCTGTGACACAACATATCACAGATGTCACACTGCACAGCCTGCTGTCTGTTGGTCACATCATGACCACACATAAGACACTTTAATTCATATCTCCTGCTTGTATAACTCCTCCTTTATATTGATGTGCACTATACAAGAATAAAATTTGTGAATGATGTTGGGCTGTAAAGCACCCTAATTTATACTAGTGTGACCAGGCCCCTGGATGTTGCTAATTGATTTAACGTATTAACTACTCCAACATATTGCTAGAAAATTGATAATATTCTAAGGTTAATCAGCCAAGTAAAGTGCAATGGGACAGTAAATAATCCATTAACACTCACCCCTCCTTGTTACTCAGGACTGCACCATACCAAATAGGGAAAAAGCAATTAACCCAATTGACTATAACACCAAACTGATTAATATTAATATTGAGGAAATATGAGGTCACAGATTTCCCTTGGTGGTTTTCAAGCAATATTTATAAGTGGAATCTTGGATGAAGATCCAATACTTTAAACTCGAGAATTCAAGGTTATAACACCAAACTCATTAATATTCATAAGGAAATGAAAAAAATGGGGTGAATGATCTCTTATACTGGGGCTAACTTGTCTTGGTTCGACCGATATGGATACTGTATAAAAGGCTTCCATTTTTGCAATGTTGACATGATTTTTAAGGGTACTTATTATGAAATAAATTGATCAAAACTTACGTACACCTGAATTAATATATCTGTAGATAATGTAGAAAAAATAATTGGATTGTCTTGATTATAAATATTATTTTGTTCGACTGGATTAGGACATATATAATAACATCTTAAGGGATTTTGTAATGTTCAAACGGCTTTAAAGGGCACTTACTTTGGAAGACTTTGACTAAAACCATACATAAACAAATGTTTAACTGCATCATAACATTAATCAAATTTAACTACAAAAACTTTTTTACTTATTTTGAAGTTTCAATCGATGGTCAGACCTACAGAAATGTCTGACTCTAATTCTAGAGATGACCATTTTATCCCTTCCACTGATGTTCAGGAATTTACAACTAAAGGTATTCTATATTGTACTTCTTCACACTAATTTGTTGTACATTCTATATGTGATGGAATACTTCTTGTGGATATCCACAAAATATTAATATAAAGATTATTATACCAGAAAAATTATCATGAAAAAACATGAAATACTTTTAAGCAGTTGTTTTGGGGTATTGTTTCAGATTCTGAGGTCCAAGTTGCATGTGAGAGAAAGGGGGAAGGGAAGATCCCTGTGAAAATACACAGATGGCACTGGTTCTATGCAAGAGTAAGGGAAACTTCTGGTATAGATGGTAGTGTCACTTGTTAAAATGATCATTTACGGTAAATATGATAACTAATTATATCTATACATATATAAAGCAACAATAACAAAATAAATACACGGTCTGCAATTTATAACAACTGTTCACTTATCAAAATATAATAGCATTTATTTATTTATTTACTTGTGTTTTAACTTCCGCTTCAACACATTGTTTATGTCATATCAGGATGGGTAGTTTTGCCAACCAACAGGAAGCAACTACCAGCTTTCCACTTGAGGTCAGGTGAGGATACAAACTCTCATCTCAGAGATGGGAGGCGAGAGTGTTACTACTCTTACTGCCCTGCCACCGTGGCCCCTATAATAAATAGCAGCTTAGTACATAAAATGTTTTTTGCAGGTAATGATCATGGGTTCGGCAAAGTTAAGAATTCAAAACAATATAAATAATTATTGTTTATTTTATCTATTCTAGAGTGCGAGACACAGAGGGAGAAAGAGCCCGAGGTAGACACAGCTGCAGAAAGAGCCTGAGGTAGAGCCAGAGAAAGAAGCTGATGGTAAAGAGGCTGCAGCAGGTCCTGAAGTTGGGGCTGGGTGTGTTAAACTATTTTAAACTGTTCACTTTAACTTCAATAAACCTGAGACTTTGGTTGAAGACAATAGCATGTACCTATAAAATGATGACACTTGAAAAATATCAAGGTTAAAGTTTTATGTCCCATTTAACAATAAGGGTCATTTTGGAACAGATGATTAGCATTACACAATTACGAACCCAAACAGGTTACAGTCTGTGATTAGACAAATTTCCAAACCACTGAGCCACCAAGGACCTTGTAGAATATACACTTTTACTTATGGTAATTAGGTATGGTCTTAATACTCCAGATAATGAGGAGCTTTACTCAATTAATGTATATTAAAATTAATATTTATGTTTTTCAGGTTCATCCTTGGACTAATCCGCTCTTCAGAAAGCAACAACATTGATGAGGAGGAGACAGGCATTGCTGATGGGTCTTTTGAAGGAGGTATTGTGCACACTTTTGGTGCTTTTGATTGCCCTTTTATTTTAAAGTGTTAGTCATTTTGCTTAGAAATACATCTTGTTATTTGCTTTTTCATTGTTAAGAGATATTGTAGGTCAATATTAGAGCTTTTTATAATTTGACTTAATACTGAGTTGGTTAATGTATCAATGTAAAATGTAACTCAATGTGAAACAATGTATTATGTGCCTTCTTATCCTTTGAAGGTGTTAAGATAGGTAGAGTGAGGCGTTCACCACCTGGGGGACTACATTCAGGCCAAACAGGGAGTCACCCCAAGTAGAGGGATTTTGTTGAGAGAAGTGTCTCTAACACAAAAATCAGACAGTAAGTCATTTTACTGGTTCATAAAATTCTACAAAGTTATGTGGAATTATAATGTTGCCTGAGTAAATGGGTGACATTCAATCACAAGTTATTTCACTATGGAATCTCTTTTCAGGATTTTCACAGTTTTTAAACCTGTGGCTGACCAGTTTCATGAGATTATCCTGATTCTGCATGAGATTTTCTGTAAATAATATTACATTCAGAGTAGTGTTTTATGCTAGTTATTAGATTTTCAATAGTAATTCGCTGTTAAAATATTACCGTGAGAGTCAACTTTAACCTGAAAATGAATGTATCCCATTTGAAGCATAATATCGGGTACTATCATAAAAGTTATAATACAGTTCAATTAAATCATACATTACCTTTAAAGAGTCCTAAAAGGGACTATAAAAACAAACATAATTTGATTTTTCATTAAAGTAATTTTTCTGTCTTCTCTATTTAAGTGTACTTTACGTGCCCTGTTGGAGAGAGTAGTAAGATGTCAAAGGGCTGCAGATCATATGAGTCTTTTAAGAAAATGTCACGTCCCGATGCACAGGATGGCAGACCCGATAGGACTTTCCCCCTATGCCATAAAAAAGTACGAAGGGCAGACAAACATCCAAAAAGGTCAAAGTGTGCAAGGCAACAACCCTCCACCTCAAAAGGCACCACCTCTGCTACAGCCGACCCTCCATCACCAATTTGCGAACAACCAGCCACCTGAAAAGTCTTCATCCCTGATTAAGCAATCCCTGCTAGAGCCAAAACAGCCCATTTCTACCAACAGTAACTCAACAACTGCTCCCATTGACATGACCAAGTACTTACATGGGTTCCACCAAGACTTACAGGAAGCAATCTCAAGCAGAAAAAAACTTGACAGGGACATTAAAACAATAGTAACCTACATCCGCCATATATTTGAACATACACCACTTTCAAATTTGGCAGATCATCATATTATGCATTACCTCAAGTCTGTTAAAACATTGTACAAGAACAAGGTCTTGATTGCCGGAAAACTTGAAAGCCGCACTGTAACCCCCAAAACCATGCAAAACCATTTATATGCCTTTAAGGAATTTTGCTTTTTCATTAAGGAAAGTTTTTATGCGCAGCTTGATTGCACATTTGTTGAAACTAACGTCAATAGGTAGATATCACTTTTAAAATCTGCCAAAAACAGCAGGCAATTGAAACTGTAATTAGGAAAAGGACAGACAGGATAGACCCTGCTGATATTGTCAAGTTTCATATGGGTGAGACAATAAAGAAAGCCACTGTAATTCTTGACAGTTTGCAAGGTGGGGACTTTTGTACAATTTTGGCTTTTGAGGAAGCCGGTAGAGAAGTGCCTGAGACTGGGAATTCAGAGGCGGGGAACAAAAACAGAAATTTTGCAAAGAACAAATTTGATCAAGTGGTGAAAGTTATGGGGCTTGTCGGAAAAGATACCTCGAATGAGACCTCCAAACATTAGCCAATTGTTTTCAAAAAAATCTAAGACAAGGGCAGAGCTGGACTTTGGGATTGTATTTTGGATGAGGACCATTATGCACAATTGATTGGTAATGGTAAGCCTAAGAAAATTTCAGCAGATGATCTAGAAAATTAAAAAAAGGTTTTATGATCTCAGGAAAACGTAGAAGTGATATTTTTGATCGACTGGAGGCAAAAAAGATTTTGACTGTGGACTGGTTATGTCAGAATACTCAGCTTTAGGGAGGGGTATGATTTGGAACCTGGCATGGCATTGTTAGAGTATTGCAAGAAGTGGATACAAACCAAGAATTACAGGTATCAGGTATCAAAGCTGAGGATCAGTTGTTTTATGACTATGGAGATGCCCATTGTGAAAGTCAGTTAATCTGGGCCAGGTTGCTTGTACCAGCAGATTGTTTTGCACAATGACAAAGTAAGGGACAATCCATGGCATGCCAAAAGAGGCAATGTTCAGAGGAGAGAGGAGAGAGACTGTTCACTTCAGCCTGTTGTGAAACTGACAAGTTTGGACATACAGGATAAACCACTGCCATCCACTATTCAACCACCATTAAAACAAATGTATCCACATTGGAGACTGGTGAATGTGTCCTGTGCAGCCACAAGAGACCGAAGTAAGGGGCGTTGGAATACCATCCAGTGCAGGCAGCATCACCTGCTTCTCCAACAGCACAGGAAACAGAAACATCTGCAGTAAAGACTGCAAAGTGTCATCTAGTGCAGGCACCATCATCTGCTTCTGCAATGGGGCAAGTGCAATAGAACAGCCACGATAGAGACTGAAGACTCTTCAGACTCTCCTAAGCAAGTGGACACTGGTCCACCAGGTGATGACAAGCTTCGGTCCCTCATACTGTTGATATCTACAAGCAGTGACTTAAAAAACACAGTATGTTGTTTGATAAATATGACTCCTTTATTGTAATATTGGTATTTTATTTTTGATGTAACAAAGTATTGCTTGTTGAGACTTGCTTATTTTTTGGCCTTCTCTTTACATGTATAAGCATACAGAATGATTTATTTGGCTTTAATTGTGCTTTAAGGTCTTTTCTCGTGATTATACAAAAGGTACTGCTTACCTCTTATATTAGAATGAAAACACAATTTTTAAAATTCAATATACACCACAAAATATTACCAATCTTACAGCTGTATAATATTCATTGATTGCATTTATTTTCTCTCTTGGGTGAAAACAACAAATGACAAAAACATTGATGATGTCATTAGAACAGAATTTGGAAGGCCCAAAGACCCTGTGGCCAGTGGACCAAGTCAGCAGTTTGTCTTTTCGTGTGCTAACAGAATTGGTACTAATCATGTTCATCTTTCAGCATGAAATAACTGCCAGATATTTCTTAAACAAAACAAAGGATGAAACAATCCAGGCTGCAGTGCCTTCAGTAGCAATCACATCAAGTGAGCTAAATACCAGATGTTCTTTGATGAGTCTAAACATTTATTTTTGAAATACTTATTCAAAGTAATGATATCAGAAGGGGAGGTCAGTAGAGTGGCGATTCCTAAACAGCCTGGTAGTTACCAACCAAACACCACTGAACCATCAGGGCTCCCAGCCCCTCCAACCAAAACAAAAACAATAAAAAAAACAACCCACCTGACAACAGAATTTCCAGCCCCCCATAAAACAACCAAGCTTACTCAAGCTACCAATACACCAGGTTCACTACCCACAACAGGTACATCCCACTCACACCTCACACAAATACTAGTACAAAACCCAAAAAGCACGCTCAACTGTATGACCCACAATCAAATACTAACAACATTCAAGGGGCTAACCACCCTTTGTCCAACTTACACCATTGCAAAATGTTATACAAAAAAAAAAAACAACAAATTTTCAGGTCTGCCAAGCATGCCTACCAACATGCTAAAGCCATCTTTGTAGATCACTCATCAGCAGAAGCCATCCTGCAGGCTCCAAACAGCAAAGTCAATTGGGTCACACATCATCAAAAAACACGCCCACACACATCAAATCCTGCTGGGACCAACACAAACTTTTCATCGTGAGACAAATCCTATTGGCCAAAGTCCAACAATTCTCCACTTTCAAACAACACCTTCTAAGTACCTCTAAACAAAGAGTCCCCCCAAATCTGATGTTCCCCCAAATTCCTTTTGGGGTTCTTCTTTCTTTAAAGACAAGAAGTGCAACCAATTGATACAGAAGGCCAACTTTGCCTCACTCCTGATGAAAATCACTGATCAATTACCCTTGATACCCGCTAGACAGGACAGCCAGAGT
Source organism: Sabellastarte sp. h YS-2021 (assembly GCA_964017235.1). NCBI lineage: Eukaryota > Metazoa > Annelida > Polychaeta > Sabellida > Sabellidae > Sabellastarte > Sabellastarte sp. h YS-2021. The sequence continues at coordinate 110,352,735 of OZ024934.1, forward strand.
CCAACCAATAAACCAAAACAAAACCTCAGCTGCACCCCAGAAGCCACCCCAAGACACTCACTCAGGAAAACCCAAAGTATCCCAGGCACGCAACACTCAACTACAATGAGATCCACACCCAACCAAGAGGCAACCACAAAATACCACCCAAGAGACAACAGTACGCAAAACCCCCACCAATCATCACTCACATCCAGACAAAACACCAGAAAGTAAAAATTAAGCCACACAAGAACCACGGCACCCAACAACCAGGACATAACCAGCACAATTATATATCACCAACCAACAGTCACAACTACCCAGGGATCCAGACACACGACCTGAAGAACCAGTACCACGTCAGGAACCACCGAAGTCACCAAGACCAGCCAGCCACATCTCAAAGAAATGCACCCCTTCCACCAGACCAGTTTCAACTTGCCACCATGAGGAAAAGATACCAAGACCCTGGCCATTAGAGTAAGACCACAGCCAACAATATGCCGGCCACCTGGGTAAATCATACAAACTAAAAACACCTGAGGCTCTAAAGCCCACCTCAGTACTCGACTTGAATAAGACTATGTTAACCTCTGCCGAGGCATAGGTCTTTTAAAAAGTAAATATTAAAAACGTATCTCAGAAACCCACAAAACTAATAGGACAGACCTGGACAAAAGCTTTAAAGACTGTGAGAGGTATATCAAACTGACCTGGTTTTTTTTCAAAACTCCAAAGTCAAAAACAAAAACCCGTTGCAGAAATATCCAATTGGAGGCTCCTCTCGCCCAGACCATATTGGACCTTCGTTCAGCATTAAGCCAGGATCTTAACCCCAAGGCTGCTATTGGTGAGACCTCGACAGACTTTTTAGATGTTACTATTTTCAAAGGGCCCACATTCCTCACCACCAACCACCTAGATTCTAAGATCTTTTTCAACCAACAGACACTCACCAACTACTGCTAAAAGCATCCTATCACCCCAAACAAACATTATGTTGTATCAAATCTCTAATGCCAAGGTTCGCTAATAAACTCCTTTTTTCATCCCCATTCCTCGTAGATACTCACTGAGCTTTGTTAGAAAAATCACGAGGGACACCCTATTTCAAACTTCATAGCATTCAGGGTTCACCAAGTGAGGAGTGTTTTGTTGGGTATGTTCCCTGTCACGGATATGTTTTATCATACTGTCTCCAGTAAGTAAGACCGTCTTGCCATCTGAAAAGCATTTAATTTTTACCATCTATGTTAGACCTGATATTTTTACACAGCTTCTCAAATGGTGCGGCTATTCCAGGTACCTGATATTATGGCCTCAGTTTTTCCCTCAGTTATTTTAGCACTGACTGCCTTGCTGTACTTTTGGATTCTATATAGAGAGTGTTTAATCTCTTCTTCTTCAGTGATAATTAGGGTTGTGTCATCTGCACATGTGACGAGTATTTTGATCAGTTTTCTACTTAATGGATAGCCCTTTATGTTAATATTTGTCATATTTTTTTATGATAGCCCTTCAGCTGCTAATATGAATAGTAGCATGCTTCGGGGATACCCCTGTGTTACCGATTATTGTATATCTAATTAACGATTTTATCTAATTATAAAATTTGTATAGGTTCCATTGACTTCAATTTTACTTTTGACCTTGTTGTATATGATTTCTACCTATTTTACAAATTTGTTGGGTATGTTGTTTGCTTTTAAGATTTTGATTAGTTAGGTGTAATCAAGCCTGTCAAAAGCCTTTTGCTGGTCAATTAATAGTTACATTAACTTATTGGTTTTATTTTTAATTCAATTTCCCATATATTATGGATAATGTAATGTGCATCATGTATGGACCATCGATTTTTTGGAAATTTTTGTTCATCTCTTTATTATATGGTTGTTTATTCTATTTGTCACGAGAAATGCATATCTTACAAAAACATTCTTGTCTACAGTTACGGGGCCATGGTGGCAGAGTGGTAACACTCTCACCTCCCACCTCTGAGATCAGAGTTCGAATCCCGGGCCTGGCCGCAAGTGGGAAAGCTGGTAGTTGCTTGCCGTTGGTCGGCAGTTTCCTCTTCCCTTCCAACTACCAGTCGTGATATGACCTGTGCAGTGTTGAAAGCGACGTAAAACCCCAAATAAATAAAATAAAATAAATCTACAAATGATCTGATACTAAGTGATAGAACATGCAAAATAGTCAGCATAAGAGAGGAATTTCCAAAAATTGAAAAACTAACTCTAGACGGATCAATTTAAAGTGCATGTAACTTCCAAATACAATTTCATTTAACTTTTAGGTTAGAATAAATTTTTCATTTTTGAAAACACTGTAACACTGTGTATATATTATTTACAATATCTTATTTACAATATCTTTATTACTAAACAGCCCCCCCCCCCACCACCCCAGGGAGAAAGCAAACAAGTGCGGAGCATAAGTTTATTAATATATATAATTAGCATGATATAGATAACATGTATCATAGTAATATTAATAATTCGACTACTACATTAATAAGTGAAGCCCTTAAATATATGTATAGTGTCCAGACCATGCATTAAGTGACTCAAGCTCACCACAAATTACTGATAGGCTTCATACAACATGGATATGTACACAAGTAAATGCACTTTACAAGTTATACAATTATTTAAGTATAATTTACTTGCATGAGTATAGGTTTACATAACATGAAAAAGTATGAGAAGTTAACACAAGTGTAAAATAAGACCAGGGCCACCTCACCCTAAGTTAATAGAACGTGAGAAATAAATCAAGGGTACCTTAACCCAATTTAAGGTGAGGTAAAGATAATGAAGAAATGTTGAAAGGAACCAGTTAAAGGGTACCCTAGTCCCAATTTAAGGTTACCTAAAATAAAGGGTTGAGAGGACCTGAGATTAAGTGAATACTTAATTGAAAACCCACAAGTATACATTTACACATATATTAGAAAAGACCTAAAAATGAACTAAAATTCTACTTGTAAAATAAAATAAAACATTAAAAACAAATTTTTAAAAATATGCTGGAAACATGCCAAACAATATCACTGGGCTTGGGAGGGCGGGCACTTTAAATCACACATATGTTTAATTCAAAATCATTTTTGAAAGTGACACTGGCCCCCTTTCTGTGTGGGGATACAATGACGGGCCATTCGCCATTGGCTGCCCAAGGATACAGGGGCCACTGGAACTAGGGAATACTGTTACACAAATGCCCTGACCATCCTCCCTGTGGTGGGGGACTAACAGCCGTGATGCCCAGACACCACTATTGATACGTCCTATTTTCAATGCATGTACATCAATGTATTTTAAATAATATTTGTAACAGTATATGTTTTTTTAACAAGAAAAAATACTTGAAACTTTATTTTATCATTTATCTATTATTTAATTTTTTACATACAATTTTTCCTCCAGCTAAGATATACAACTGAATGCTCAGTGCTAATAATTGGTCAATATGGATTATATATTGGCCATAGTGACTCATTTGAACAACAACATATTGATTATAAGATGGGGCTCTCTTGGCCATAAGGGCAATATCTATGATATTAGAGAGGTTTAGTGATGCGTTTGACAGCCACCTAACGTATAATAATTTCCGTAAGAGATACGTTATGTTTGAAGTGGACGAGTTTGTCATTTTAGGGTTTAGCAATACGTCCATATAAAGGAATGCAGGCACACGTTGTTTCTTTGGTGAACAACAAAAGAAGCCTGCTTTGTAAATATACCTCTGGTATTTATATGGCAAAATATGGCGAACTAACACTTAACCAAAATGTGGTGTACATATTTATCTGCATGTGTGGCTGTGATATATTTATTTGTAATATGTAGTTTTAAAATAAAATAGATAGGGGTGAGTGAACGTAAATAAGCCAGCCTTTACGTATAAAACCTAACGTAATTGACCCCCCAAACCTTAAAAGTCATCTGATACACATCTAATACTGACGTAAATACGTTTGCGTTTAAGGTTTTGATGGCCAAAACGTAACACTAAACCTCTCTACTAATGGACATACAGGTTGATCATAAGATATGGCCTATTTGGTCATAAGGTCAGGGGCCACGGTGGCAGAGTGGTAACACTCAAGTGGGAAAGCTGGTAGTTGCTTGCCGTTGTTCGGCAGTTTACAGTACGGATCCCTAGCGAACTGTATGTACTGGTTTCCTTTGCCCTTCCAACTACCCGTCGTGATATGACCTGTACAGTGTTGAAGACGATGTAAAACCCCAAATAAAATGGTCATACGGTCAATGTCTAATGCACTCTGTACATAACTTGGGGTTTTATTGCGCTACAATAGCTTACCATGTGGAACTGGGTGCTGATCTCCGGAGGCTGTGAGATCCCGGCCAATATCTAAGAAAAATAGACGACTAGTATTTGTCGAATCTCATGTACTGTGCACATGATCCCTGTACCATATAACCACACTCTTCCTCCTTTCTCGTTGGCCATGTGACTTTGGAAGTGTCTGAAATTTCATAACATATTTTACTGGATTTCTTAAGCTGATGGCCCTTACAAGGAAAATCAGGCTTCATCAATACCTGAACGATTGGCTGATCAAGGCCCAATCTCAGAAAGAATCATAAGTGAACACTTACGTGGGTGTTCCACCACACGACTAAGGCTCCTGATTAAGGGTTTTGGGGGGTCGGTTTGAAATATTTGCTTAGTTCCAGACCTTCTGTAAGGGTCGGTTGTTGTCGGTTGGGGCCGTGGGAAAAATCAAGCATGTTTGATATTTCACACGACTACAACCGATTCATATTTCCCGCCCTCAACAAAATGTCCAGTCCCAGGCGTCCTCAGGCCTCCTCAGACCCAAATTTACACAGTCGTGTGTTGTCCCAGGCCGCCTGCGACCCTTAGTCCCAGACCTCCCTAGCTTAGTCCCAGGAGGCCGGTTGTTACTCCCAGACTCAAATATGATGCGTATGAATTTCATGCGTGTGAAAGTGGGTCGGTTGCATTAGTCCCCGGAAGCCTGGGTTTGTATGATTGTTGGGTGAGTAAGTTGTGTTTGTCTGTTTGTCCGTCTGTACAAGTTATGTTTGGCATGGGATTTGTTTGTTTGTCCGTTGGAACAAGTTATGTTTGGCATGGGGTTTGTCTGTTTGTCCGTCTGTACAAGTTAGGTTCGGCATGGGGTTTGTCTTTAGCAAGCATTGCTCATTAATTGTTTTTGGAATATTTGGTAGTCCTGAAAAGGACTGTTTCTTAGTCCTGAAAAGGACTGATTACTGCAGTAGGAGTTATATTCTTCCATCTTGCCAGGCCACTGCTCCCTCATTGTTGAAGTAGTCCCTCAGGTAATCCCTCTGTCTCTTGACTTCTCTAGCAGGGTTTCTGTCTTGGCCACCACCAGCAGCACCACCAATCAATCCACAATCACCAGGCACATCATCATCATCGTCCTCCCCAGGCTGCTGACCACCAGGTTGACCTTGATACTGGCTTCTCAGTATGTTGTGCAGAACCACACATTTGAAGACCACTTCCCTGACTGTTGCTGGGGGTAGTTCAATGGTGGTCCTCATCAACCTGAATCTTGACACCAGGATGCCAAAAGCGTTCTCCACAACTCTCCTGCCCCTTGAAATTCTATAGTTGGCAATCCTTTCCTCTCTGGTTAACATCCTTCTGCCATAAGGTTTCATGAGCCAGGTCTTCAGGGCAAAAGCATCATCTGCCAGGATGAAGTAGGGTACATCTGGACCACCCTGGATTATAGGAGCTGGGTCAGGGAAGCCTATCCTGTCATCTTCAATCCTCCTCTTCAGCTGAGAGGCATTAAATATCTGGCCATCTGAGCAAGATCCTTCTGTACCTGCATCCACCCATCTAAACTTATACTGTCCATCTACCAGGGCCAACATCACAATGGAAAAGAACCCCTTATAGTTGTGGTAGAGGGCTCCAGTGTTCTTGGGTTTCTTCAGGGCCACATGCTTCCCATCCAGGGCTCCCAGGGCATGTGGAACATTCCACCTGATCCTGAATTCCCTCTCCAGTTCTTTCCACTCATCTGGGGTAGTAGGACATTTGAGGTACTCTCTGGTGAACTCATCCTGGATGGCCCTGCAGACCTGGTGGATCTTCCAACACTGAACTGACAGGACAATGATGTGTAGGACTCCCCAGTGGCCAGATATCTGATGGTGAGGGCTAACTTCTCCCCAACACTGATTGGGGCTCTGTAGTTGGTGGCCTGCCTGGCTAGGTGTGGTTCCAGTCTGGTCTTTATCGTTTCAAAGAATTCTGGGGTCATCCTCATGTAGTTGGTGAATCCTGCAATGTCTGTGGCATACAGATCAGCCATAATGTTGTGGTAGGCCCCCCTCTCCTCTCTCTGCAGTAGCCATGGCCTGACCCACATGTTGTGCCTTCTTCTAGGTCTTCTGTATGGGTGCTGCTGGTGCTGGTGGTGGTGGTGGTTGCTGTGGTTGACGTAAAAATTGGAAATACATGATTATTTGTAACTGAATAAAAACCAAAAAAGCCCTATGTTGTTGTTGAATCTGTCTTCCATTAAAAGGTGGCATCCTGCTGTGTTCCTAGAAAAGCAATGGTGATTAGATCGCGGATTTTATATATATATATATACCCAGAAAATCCAGCAACTTTGCAAAACAATAATCGAGGATCCTGGTCTGGGGAAGACTGAGGAGGCCTGAGGAGGCCTGAGGACGCCGGGACTTAATCATGGGTTAGTCGGGGCTTAGTCCCAGGAAGCCTGAGGCGTCCTGGGACCCAGTCGGTTTGTGTACGACAGGATCGTGGTTGAAACCGACCAGAAAACTGGCTTAGTCGGTTCTTAGTCCCAGACCAGTCGGGGACTGTCTGCGGCCGCCTGAGGCGTCCTGGGGACGATCTGTTCTTAATCCCTGACTTCAGTACCGACCCAGTATTCCCACCCATTTTTGTTATTTTTCCACCGACTGTCCACGATTAAGGGTCCCAGACAGGATCAGGGCTTAATCTTTTGGTGGAACAGGGGCATTAAACTGTTGTAGACCTGACCCAGTCCTTAGGGTGGATAATACATCAGGAAAAGTCCGAACTGAAACCTACTCGGGTGTTCTCATTTGTGGGCTACGAATACCATCTAGATTCAGCCCTTGTAAAACCCACTCAAAAGAGATGGCTCAAACTTCGGAATTTGATCCTACACTTAAAGTCAAAACATGTTTTGACTGAAAGATGTATGATGTCGCTAATTCTGTTGCTTGCCTCAAAGGAGAAAATGGTCCCCGAGGGACGCCTTCACATGAGACCCTTTCAGTTTTACCTCAAGGAGCACTGGAGATTTCCTCGGCCACTGGACAGCCTCCTTCCTTGGTCAGAGACCATTTCACCTGACCTAGAGTGGTGGCAAAATCCCAAAAATCTGATGAAGGGTTCAGACCTTTACCCTAAAGACCACAGTATCCAACTCTTTACAGACGCCTCAAACAAAGGTTGGGGTGCTCACTTAGAGCAAATCTCCACAAAAGGTCTGCGGTCAGATAGGGAAAAAGGCTACACATAAATGTTCTAGAGTTGAAGGCGGTTTCTCTGGCCCTTCAGAGATTCAAGACCAGTGTCAAAGACAAAGTGTTGGTTGCTACGGACAACTCAACAGTAGTAACCTACATAAACAAACAAGTAGGAACCCACTCAGGAGAGATGTGTGCTCTCCTGTGGAAAATCATGACCTGGTGCCATCATTACCAGATCACTGTAAAAGCCAGACACATCCCGGGTTGTCTGAATGTAGTGACCGACCTTCTATCCAGGTCAAACCAAGTCCAGTCAACAGAATGGTCACTACATCCACAGGTGTTCAAATGGATCTGTCAAAAGTGGTTCACCCCTCATGTGGACCTCTTTGCCACTCATCTGAGCCACAAGGTTCCATTGCATGTATCTCCAGTCCCAGACCCAAATGCTTGGGATATAGATGCTCTGAACATAAACTGGTCGGGTCTCAGTGCTTATACTTACCCTCCCACGGCTCTCCTTTACAGGGTGATCCAAAAAATCAGGCAATGCAGCTGCCACATAATTGTAATTGCCCCAGGCTGGCCAGGGATGCCCTGGTTTTGGGACCTGGTGCAGCTCTCCACAGAGATCCCAGTTACCAGTGTCAACGACACTCCTCAAACAGTCCCACATCCAGGTGTTTCACAACAAGTCTCAGTTTCTCAACCTTCACGCCCGGTGTCTAGGAGTGGACAATTTCAAGAACAAGCTTTCTGTGTGGAAGTGGCAGACAGAATTGCTGCCCCCCAAAGACCGTCAACCATTTCTCCTCTCCCACTGTAAAACAAATCTCAGATTTTTTCATGTATCAGTACTAAGACCTAAACAGGTGCTCATCGACCACTGATGGTTACCTATTGTTAACACTTTGGGCCCAGCAGGGCTCCGCATTTCTCAAAGCTCTGACCTTAGCAGGTTACCCTCTAGTTTTCACAGGGATCGTCCAAAAAGTTCCAGAAACCTTCCCAAGTGGAACCTTTCCATGATAATTAATGAAATCACAAAATCACACTTCAAGCCTATGAAAGACACAGACCTCAAACATCTCACTCTCAAAACTGCTTTCTTGCTAGCTTTTGCCTCCGGCCAGCACTGCAGCAAAATCCACTCCTGGGTTGCAAGCAAAGTATATAATTTAGGCCAATGGGAAAGGTTGCCTTGTTCCCCTCTTCAGATTTCATAGCCAAAAACCAACTAGCAAGAGAAGGTTCTCAAAGTGTATCTCCAGTAGCTATCCCTGCTTTGACAACCATCGTGGATAGACAATTCAAGGAAGACAGGCCCTGAGGTATTACTTGGATCGAACCAAGGATCTGAGGGGTTCTCAATCCTTTCTCTTTATCTCCTTGAAAAAAGTCATACCTCAGACATCAGACCCGTCACTCTCTCTTCTTGGTTAAAACAAACTGTCCTACTTTGTTACAAACAAGCAGACCAACAGTCTTTGGACTTGGTGCAAGTTGAGGCGCATGACATTAGGGCCTTTGCGGCCTCTAGGGCCTTTTATGGTGGGGTTTCAGTGGACCAAATCATGCAAGCCTGTCACTGGAAAGCTCACAACACTTTTACAAATTTCTACCTAAAATACCTTACTTGGTCAGATGATGACAACAACATGTATCTGGGGCCAGTAGTAGCAGCTCAACAAGTTCTAGACCCTTCACCTCAGACCAGTCATCCTCAGAAAGAAAAGAAGGAGAGGGGTACATCCGCTGCTGCCAAGTCTTCAGGAGTCTAATCCCAGGGTCAAGGTATATAACTACCTCCTCAGGATGTTACAGTAAGGTTTTTTTGTCTATTACTATAGTATTCACTTGTATTGAAGTCTTCCAAGTGTTCATCATAAGGGTGGCCAATTAATGAGATTTTCAAGCCTAGGGCTTGTGTTCATTGTAGCATAACCCTCGGGCTTTATTCCACTTAAGTGAGCACAGCTGCACTTCTCCTCCAGTCAAACATCCAGACAGTATTCGTACTGTCATTCATTCAATATTCTGGTGCTTGGCTTCTTACAGGCCCGGTTCTCGGAATTGTGGCACTGTAAACGGGACTCAGACTGGTAATTTGGAAAATTCTTTGGCATATTTATATTAGTTTAAAATTCAAGAAAAAACGACTAAATACTTCCAGTTAAAATAAAATTGAAAATTTCGATTACTTAAATGTAGCTTTTATAAGCTACAAGCTTACCATGTTGAACTGGAGAGAGTCCCACCCTGTCTCTCCGCTGTATTGCAGCTGAGGAGGGGGTATGGTTAAAATTGCAATGAGAAAGGAGGAAGAGTGTGGTTATACACTATAGGGATCACGTGCACAATACACGAGATTCGGTCAACACTAGTCCTTCCATTTTTCTTAGATGTTGGCCGGGATCTCGCAGCCTCCCGAGATCAGCACCCAGTTCCACATGGTAAGCTTGTAGCTTATAAAAGCTACAATTTAGTAATTAAAGTTTTCAATTTAATAGGAATGAAGTACAGATTTGACTCATTTGGTCAAAATATTTTAAACATGCAACCCTTAGCTTTCCCCCTAACCTTCCGACTCCTCTTTTCCAACCACTTTCCCTTTCCCTGATCCTTTTTCCCTTCCTTTAGCACCCATTACCCCACCCCAATTCCCTTAACCCACCCAACTACTTTCTTTTTGGTAACATTTATTTCATGTTACCTTTTAAAATCTTTGATCCCACTTTCCTTTACTCCCCAAACCACTTTCCCACGTTTGCCTCCCCACAATCCCGATTTGCCTCCTCTGCCTCCCCATTATCCTCACTGATGTCCCACTAGATAGTGGATACAAAGAAAAGCATCTAATCATTAAAAATCCATTTAAAAATTAACAATACTTTATGAAGCTTATGAAGAAATAATTCAAAACATTGTAACATAATCGGTGTGACACAAATGCTTGCAAATAACCTTCATTGTACCGGGGAATCTAATACCCTCTTGACAATATCAATGCCTCTTTAATCATGTCAAATATATGTTGCATTGATCGGTGGCCGAAGGCACCTAATGCCTAAACCTCTCAACAATACCATTGAAAAATACCAACAATATTTATTTTATATTTATCTTATTTCAATATAATGATCTATAATATGACAAAAAATAAAATGACTCATGCTTCCCCACACTCCCTTATATTTTCATTTCTTTCCATTTTTAACTTATTTAAATCTCAATGAGATAATTTTAAATATATGCAAATATATGCTTATATCCTGCACAGCTAACATCACAGTAAAATGTATCTGTTCGCACAACTCTAAGACAATTTATACTCTATTACACACAGCCAAGCCTCTGGATTAGAACTGGATTGATTGGTCAGTCTGCTGAATAAACACTAATAGACAAGATATCTTAAGCAACTATGGGCCTATATTGTACATACATTGACATAAAATTGCAACTATAAACTCAAAGATATATCTCAAAATCCTAGAATTTTTTTCTCAGGTATATATCCTTATTTTCAGGAATATATGAAACAAAAATTTCAACTTCATTTCATAACAATGTATGTCAATTTATCTAAATATGTCTATCAGTGTACAAGGCCAGACATTTTGCAAACATAACAATCTTTGGTATTACTTTTTTTATATATTCATTAAAGGGGGCCACGGTGGCAGAGTGGTAACACTCTCGCCTCCCACCTCTGAGGCCGGGGTTCGGATCTCGGCATGGCCTCAAGTGGGAAAGCTGGTAGTTGCTTGCCATTGGTCGGCAGTTTACAGTACAGAACCCTGACGAACTGTATGTACTGGTTTCCTTTGCCCTTCCAACTACCCGTCATGATATGACCTGTACAGTCTTGAAAGCGACGTAACCCCCCCCCCCCCCCCCAAAAAAAATGATGAATTAAACTCCACTACCAGAACTAAGCACTTAAAGTAAAGTGTTTAATTGATTTTACTTGGCTGTTGAATGATACATAGAATCCATAATTTTACCTGTAAGCGTTTTCACTAACATACTTTTCCAATGGAAGTAAACGCTTAACTTTAACTGTTTTATGATTTGTTTTTCAGTAAACAGAACTCCTCAATCAGAGTGATTTAATTTTTTAAGAATCTCATTGGTAATATTATAATTGGTAATGTTTTTTTCATTGAATGACTCATAAAACCCACAATTTAACCTTTAAGCATTTTCACTAACATATTTTTCCAATGGAAGTAAGCTTCCATAAGGTACACATGACTGGTAGAAACTTAGCATTCTAGTTTACCATGTTTTCCAGAGTAGGATATTTTTCCCATGTTCACCATACACTCATCTCAGTTATCTGTATAACTGTATATCTGTAATTTTTCTAGAACAAGTGTATATTACACTTCATTAAAAAATTTTTCAGTCCAAATGGGGAGGGGAAGTCAGTAAGTACTCAATACTAAGTAACAACACTTTGGCTTTATTCATGTTAAAAGTTAGCAAATTAATTTTTTATCACAACAAAGGTTATCAGTACATCAATGTTAACTGCTATTATTTATTAATGTCCAACAATTCTACAAGTTATCGACTACTTTATGTTATATATACACAGTCCCCATTTAAGTTATATTTAATTGAAAGTTTTACTGTATGGGGATTCCAATGCTTTAAGAAGTTATTTTTAAAAACTCTGTTGCATTGAATGACCATTTACTGCTAATCAAAATACCCATGTCACAGTTACTGTTATACAAAGGCTATAATCTTACAAGCCACACTCCAAGATATTAATAAAGTAGCTTGGCTATGACAAGGCAGTACTGCCTAAACTTCAATGTGTTTCATAACAACTTTATGAAGAAATTGCAGCAATTAAATAGCTAAGATTAATATGTACCTTGTAAACCTATCAGTGACATATTATCAGATGACTGTAAAGTATTTGATAACAGAAAGGCCTAAAAACATGAATTGAATGCCACGCCTCCACAAATAACCCAGACAGTAGTACCGAAGGGGAGAGGGGGGGAGGGAATAAAAAATTTTAAAACTTTAACTGCACTGACAGCACTCCCCAGCCCAAATCAAAATACAAGTATTCTGCACCCAATTCAGGATATTTAAAGACTTTTACAGACATCAGCTGATGACCCCATTTTCAGCGCTCATGAATATTCATGAGGTTAAAATTACAATCAAGGACAGAGCCCTGCCACACTTCAGTACAATTCAAACGTATCAGTGCACACAATTAAACCATACATATACACCACCAGTTAAAAAATATGTAAACCCCCTCCCAGGACTGAAGATCTGTGCTACTTTTCAAACGCATCATAATATACAGTCCAAATGGGGAGGGGAACTCAGTAAGTATTCAATACTAAGCAACAACACTTTGGCTTTATTCATGTTAAAAGTTAGCAAATTAATTTTTTTATCACAACAAAGGTTATTAGTACATCAATGTTAACTGCTATTATTTATTAATGTCCAACAATTCTACAAGTTATCGACTACTTTATGTTATATATACACAGTCCCCATTTAAGTTATATTCAATTGAAAGTTTTACTGTATGGGGATTCCAGTGCCTTAAGAAGTTATTTTTAAAAACTCTGTTGCATTGAATGACCATTTACTGCTAATCAAAATACCCATGTCACAGTATCCGTAGGGGTAGCGGAGATTATCCAGTGGATGGTGTGGCCTCTGTATCTATATAACCTGCAGAATACCTCAACAACCCCATCATAGTAGGACCGACACCTTTACACAAAATGATGGCTGAAGCAATCCTAGAGGCTGTGGTGGCGACTTTAAATAACAACAAAAGGATCACAGTGTTGTATGCATTCCAGATTCAGTCCGGGAAGGCACAGTTCAAAAGGGGGAGTCGATATAGAAGGCAAATTATTTGACTGGAAAAAGATTGTAGGGCAAAAAGATTTACTCTGACAATAAAAGAACGGTATCATCTCTGACTGGCTAGGGCTCTGGTAGTATCTTTAGCTTTTAGATATGGTCAACTCGCCCAATGACCTGGAAAAATAAAGGGTGAGTAAAACTAAATAAACATCAGGAATGGTGATATGAACTGTAAGCACAGCCTGCAAAAGAGGAATGCCGAAAGGTATGAGAAAGTAGCCAGACTCCCCATGGATCATCCCTGCTCTTTGACCAACATTTCCAAATCTGAAGAGGCTCTAGATGTAGACATGTATGTCTTCATCGCTTATCTGAATAAGAGAATTATATATCCACACTACAAGAGACCTCAAAAAGAGAAAAGAGACCATTTCAATGTCATAACCAAAGTCTCGGCTTTCATGGGAAGAGGCTATTTTTGTGACACCTGTCTGAAAGGCTTCAGTGATTGAAAGAAACATGTCTTCGAAGAGAAAAGAGAAAAATGCTCCAATGTTAAAAAGCATCATCTGCAACATGGAATGTAGAAAAAAGGAGTGTTGCAAACAACACCAGTGGCGTAAAGTGGTTTGCAAAAAAAAAACACTAGCCACTTGTGAAACCTACTACAGATGTCAAATGTGTAAACGCATCCTGCAAATGACCCACAGAAGTGAGATTTGTGCTCTCTTAGAATATATCAGCCATTGGAGCAACTTTGCAAATACTTTTGTTTTTAATATTTTCAGTTTGCGGGATGGCATTTGGGTGCCATCTAGATCATTTCTCGCGACCCTAATTTTTGCAACCAGTACTGTATTTTCTTTTCACACAACTTCATTGATCAAGCGGTCAAGCGTGTGGCCTCTCTGTAATACAACTTGCAACCTTTCATTTATATATTGGACACACAAGGGAACACAACTGAATTTTTAAATACACACACTTTCTGGACTTACACACGTGGAACTTACTGTATGGTTTTTCCTTTTTATTCTATTTTAGTATTTTATGTAACTATTACTGTTTTTACAAGGTTTTTAACTTATGTATTCGTGTGTTCTGTATCATGTAATATACTAATCGTTTGAATGATGTACAATTTGCATTCTGTGAAAAATAATATTGTTGAATTGCCTGTTGAAATGCAATTGACGGGAGACAAAAAATTTATTGAAACAGTGTTAAAAATAATACTACTGTGTCGGATATTGAAAACAGTATGTCAGATTCTGATGTATCCGGTAGTGACTTGGATTGTAGTGGCTTGATGAATGAATCGGATGAGGTTGCTTCCACTCCAATAACTGATAAAAATTCTGGTGGCACCTCAAAAACTGTGACTCATGTTAACTTTGCCAAATATTCGGAATCGGATATGCAACAATTAATCAATGCCAGGATTCTGGATCAGTTGGAGAAAATCGGACATAGGCTGGATAAAATTGAGAATAAGGAATGTAAGAAAACGGCAGACAAAGCAAAAATTAAAAATTCTGACAATAAAGGGGCGAAAACAAAAAAGGACCTGCAAAAGTACGGCATGTTTGTCAAAAAATGCATACTTCAAAACCAGATCAACAATCTTCAGTGGCGGATGAAACGTTATTGCAACTTAAGGTTGATCAGAGATTACAAGAACTATCGGATCTGGCAAAGTCAGGTACTTTTCAAAAAATTAAATCTCAACGTGGTGGGCCAGTTGATGTTTTGGTAAAAAATCGAGTTAGGTGGCCCATGAATATGTTCTATCTGGCCTCAATAAAGAACGAGTGTCGTATGACCAGCTCAACATAACTCAATGGGTGGCTGGTTTTGGTCGGACCATGAGGGATAAATCGGATCCGGATCTCAAGCAACACATGTTAGATTACCTCATAGCCCTCATGGATGATGCAAATGATTTTTTTTGGACTTTGGCCAAGGCAAGTCATGCTGTTCTGTTATGTCGAATGGAACAGGGTGAAGTTAAGGATTTTTCTGATACTTTTGCCATGGAACGAATTCGACGAGCAAATGCTCAAAAACATGTCTCGAACCCATAAACTCTGTCTTCAGGAATCAACAATTCTTTCAAAAGATCTGCCAAAATTACAAGGTCAATGCCGTGCACGTATTTTAACCAGGGCTCCTGTATGCAGGGCAAATCCCATGAGACAAAGGGTGTACCATACAAGCACATTTGTGCTTCATGCTTTGCCACCAATGGTAAAACGTTTTCGCATTCAGAAGTAGACTGTAAAAATAAGATTAAACAAAATTCAAAAAACGAATAATGGTGGATAGGTCTTGGCCTATCCACAAAGCAAGAGTTGTATATAATACCAATGTAAATAGCAAAGAAATTGACCAACAAATTCCTTGTCCTCGTCCTACTTGGACAGGTTCGTGGGCTCAAGCTAATGCTTGGCATAGGAAACGTGATCACATTCTTATGCAACAGCTCTAAAACAAGGGAAAGCAGTAGTCCAACCTACTCATGTCACTGAACAGGTTAAATGCAATGACACAAAACTCAAGACATGTACCTTCAAAAGAAAACAAAATAAGCCTGCTTCTACTATTTTACATAGAAGTCACAAAGTTCAAGGTCTGAAAAAGAAAACTCAGATTACGGTTGCAAAGAAGGTTCTTTCACTTGAGGAAAATGTCATACCCACAATTGACCACTCATGATGTTGAACATGACGTCACAAATGCTCATAATGTAAGACAAGCTGCTAACTTTTCCTCATTTATGGGCAATAAAAACAAAACTGGGCAAACATTGGGTGCAGCAGCCTATAATGTTGGGCATTGTATGGATATGGACTTATTGGCAAACAATTTCAAGGGCAATAAAAACAAAACTGGGATATCATTGGGTCAGCCCAATTTGGAAGGTCAATGTCTTAACCCTAGTCCAAGTGCTTCTTTCACAAGCCAATCTGACTGTCCTATGCATGTACAATTACATTTCAAGGGCAATAAAAACAAAACTGGGTCAAAATTAGGTCACATGCACACCAAAAATGAGGACACTAAAAATAATTTCCTTGATGCAAATACTGCAAATGCTGATCTAGTTACACCTGATACTGCCTTATTCACTTTCTCAGGCAATAAAAACGGAACTGGGACCAAATTGGGTTCAGGGGCAGTACTACAACACCCTTCTGTAACTCAGCACTTATACACACAGCCTGGACATTCGTCGGATCCGACTATTTCTGATGTACAATATCTACATGGTAAACGTTCAAGACAAATACCTGATAGTGTATATGCAGCTAGATTTCAATCCATAGATCATAAGAATTGTCTTTACCAAAATGATAAAAACTTTATAAAAAACTTTATTCCAATAAATGATCTTATGGTTTATACGGGACCAGAAATCGTATGGGGTCAAGTTCCAAATATAGTGGAGGCACATGCA
Source organism: Sabellastarte sp. h YS-2021 (assembly GCA_964017235.1). NCBI lineage: Eukaryota > Metazoa > Annelida > Polychaeta > Sabellida > Sabellidae > Sabellastarte > Sabellastarte sp. h YS-2021. Next base: position 110,369,544 of record OZ024934.1, read on the forward strand.
AAAATGAAGCAATCAGGGCTTCCAAATTTTATGAATTTATGTATTCCGGTCCAGACACAACTTAAAGTTGTCTTGGAAAAAATATCTACATTCATTGGGACCAGCAGTTACTTGATCTAATACACTTTGGATTCCCCCTAGATTTCGACAGACAGGTAGTCCTTCATTCCACGGAAGTTAACCATAATTCTGCAATCAAATACTCAGAACATGTGTCCAGATATATTATGGAAGAAATTAAGTTTGGTGCTATATTGGGACCTTTTAAACAGCTTCCTTTTCATTGTCATGTATCCCCCTTTCTTACTACGGATAAGCCAAATTCCAATAATAGAAGGGTGATTTTCACCAGGCAATTCTGTGAATGGAGGGGTCCCTAAAGACAAGTACTTAGGTTCTTACTTTGAACTTAAGTATCCTTCAGTAGATGACATAGTACATAACTTAAAACAATTAGGCCCTACGGCTTTACTTTACAAAATAGATATAAGCCGTGCATTTAGGCATATCAGGATAGATCCTGGGGACTTAGACTTGCTAGGGCTTGAGCATGGCGACTATTTCATTGACAGAACTTTGCCGTTCGGATTTCGACATGGCTCAGTATTCTTTCAGCGCTGTATGGATGCAGTACGGTATATCATGAAGGATACTTTCCAATTTTCCAATTTATACAATTATATAGATGATCTGATCTATATTGGCCTCCCTGATGATATATATCCGTGTTTTCATACTCTTATGGATCTACTCCAGGATTTGGACCTAGAAATCAGTATTTCCAAGCTTGTCAAATCTACTACGGTGGCAGTTTGTCTAGGTATTGAAATAAATACCATTCAAAGGACATTGAGAATTCCTCAAGAAAAACTGCAAGAAATACAAGATATTTGTCGCTCTTATGTTACTAAAACTAGAGTTACTAAACCTCAGTTTCAGTCATTGCTAGGTTCCTTGCTTTATATAACCAAATGTGTGAAACCAGCTTGTTTCTTCTTGAACCGGATGTTATTTTTGTTGAGACAACATTCATCAAAAACTTATATTATACTGAATGAAGACTTTACAAAAGATCTTAATTGGTTTAACACATTCTTACTTCAATACAATGGAGTTGCTTTTTATGATAACCTCCCTATACAAGACAAAGTCTTTCTAGATGCTTCCCTGCAAGGCATGGGGGGGTGTTTCGAAACATGGTATGTAGCTTATCTATTCCAAAAGGTTTCAGAAATTACACTATAGTTCATTTAGAGATCCTTAATATTGTTGTGGCTTTGAAAGTATGGGACTCTTTGTGGAAGGATCATATCATTGAGGTCAAATGCGACAATATGGCAGTGGTGGAGGTTCTAAACACTGGTCGGGCTAGAGACCTTATGTTGGCAACGAGTGCACGAAATATTTGGTTATTAATTTTTAGAAATGGTGCAACTTCCAACAAGTCAGGTGAATACAGTAACTCTTTTGTCTTACATGGAATATTTACACCAAAAGGGCCTTCAGAGATGAACGAATTCCATTGTTTGTCAAAGCTTTGCACATCAATGCCCCCTTATCCCTCAAATCACAAAAAAAATTATCACCATCCAAATGTTACAACAGATCCTTTCCATTTGTGATTCATTGAATGAACCACTATTATTCAAATCCTTGTATCTCTTCACATGTTTCTCTTTTTTGAGAATGTCTAACATACTTCCACATTCTGTGGCACGATTCGATGCTACTAGACATCTGTTAATGGGTGACCTTATTTTTTCACAAAATTACTGCACAGTCATCATCAAGTGGACAAAAACCTTACAAGATAGACAGCAAAGTCGTATTATTTCTATTCCAAATTTAGGAGATTCATTGCTTTGCCCCCATCAGTGCTTTGCAACTCATGTTCCAAAAATACCCAGCTGACAAAAATTCACCTTTATTTTTGCAATGCAGACAAAGCTCTTTCGTCCCTCTGACAGATTTGGTAGCCAGAAAACATTTGAAACAAGTTTCATTACTCCTGCAAATCCAACCTCCTTTGACTTTTCATTTATTTCGTAAGTCTGCAACTACCTGGGCTTTTTACAATGGTGTACCAATGCACCAAATTATGCAGCATGGTACCAGGACTAGTGATGCAGGGTGGAGATACATACACTCCGTACCTACACCTGACTTTCACGTTTCACGTACCTTCAGAGACCTGCTTTATTTGTAGTTTGGTGTTTGGCAGACATCTTGTTACTTTTTCCTTCAATATCTACTGGTTATAGCCATAACTGGGTAATATACTTTTATATCAAGCCATCCATCTTCTTATTTACACTAAATTCGGTATTAGTACATTATGAATTATAATTCAAACTTAGGGGCCATGGTGGCAGAGTGGTAACACTCTCACCTCCCACCTCTGAGGCCGGGGTTCGATCCCCGTCTGGGCTTCAAGTGGGACAGCTGGTAGTTGCTTGCCGTTGGTCAGCAGTTTACAGTACAGAACCCTAACGAACTGTATGTACTGGTTTCCTCTGCCCTTCCAACTACCCGTCGTGATATGACCTGTACAGTGTTGAAAGTGACGTAAAACCCCAAATAAATAAATAAATAAATATAATCCAAACTTCTCTGGATGGCCTACCATGTCACCTTGTAATGCTTACTACATATTACTTTTATGACTTTTACATTCATAACTAGTTATTCAGGGCATTAAACTTACATACTGCCCTGAAGTTGACCTTTAGATTCATAACTAGTTATTCAGGGCATTAAACTTATTTACTGCCCTGAAGTGGGGGGTAGGGTTCGTAGAAACTTTCTGAAATTAATAGTACTTTGTTGGTTCATGTGTCAAGGTGACATGGTATCGCATTACCTTCATGTTTTAAATATTAGATGTTGCAAAAATGAACGTATATTAATAAAATAATTTTAAATCCATATCATTCTTTATTGTATTGGGGGGTTGTGGGAAATGTGCGGGATGGCATTTGGGTGCCATCTAGATCATTTCTCGCGACCATAATTTTTGCAACCAGTGCTGTATTTTCTTTGCACACAACTTCATTGGTCAAGCGGTTAAGCGTGGGGCCTCTCTGTAATACAACTTGCAACCTTTCATTTATATATTGGACACACGAGGGAAAACAACTGAATTTTTACCCACCCTTTGTCTCATGGGATCCCTACCCTTATATTATTGTGTACAGATTACTGCTTTCAGTTTATTTTCAGATGTTGTGATGACAGTGTTCAATGGTTGGAAGTATCCACTTGACACTGCATCTTATTATATGCCACCTGCTTGGCCATGTACTTAAATGGTTTCCTGGATGGTTGGACCAGCCTTGAGGATTTAACGAATAGGGGAAGCTGACTTCTGAGTGTGGTTGCTATTTTATTTGGAAGTGCTGCCTTTGGGTTCAGCGACATGAACAGTTAATTTCCTCTTCAGCTGTGTCTTACACCTGTGTGCTGGCCATACTCCTTACTAGTTATTGCTTTTATGATTGACTTTAAACTGCTTTATACAGAAGCATCATGTACTCTTTTGAACTGGCAAGCTTATCATGACAGTATGCAAATTTTGTGTTATTGTTCATTCTTGTATTACAATATATTTTATAGTATTAGTTTCCATTTTATGCTATTTGCAACATTTTCTGACCATCTTCCTATTGATATTTTATAAGCTCAATTGGGGTTATGTCGGGCCCTTGGTAATACCAAAGTCCCGACAGCTGGATTTTACAGAGGTTACACCTTCATGGCAGATGGCAGACATCTTGTTACTTTTTCCTTCAAGATTTACTGGTTATAGCCATAACTGGGTAATATACTTTTATATCAAGCCATCCATCTTCTTATTTACACTAAATTTGGTATTAGTACATTATGAATTATAATCCAAACTTTCTCTGGATGGCCTACCATGTCACCTTGTAATGCTTACTACATATTAATTTTATGACTTTTACATTCATAACTAGTTATTCAGGGCATTGAACTTACATACTGCCCTGAAGTTGACCTTTAGATTCATAACTAGTTATTCAGGGCATTAAACTTATTTACTGCCCTGAAGTGGGGGGTAGGGTTCCTAGAAACTTTCTGAAATTAATAATACTTTGTTGGTTTATGTGTCAAGGTGACATGATATCGCATTACCTTCATGTTTTAAATTATTAGATGTTGCAAAAATGAATGTATATTAATAAAAATAATTTTAAACCCATATCATTCTTTATTGTCTTGAGGTGTCGTGGGAAATGTACCCAGGACAGCAGAGTACACATCCCCAACTGTGTGATAGCCCCAATTTAAGACAATTATTTATGTCATTATGGTATAATGTTATCTTTCAGTGTTATTTAAGATTTTATATTTTAATTGGGATCTGAATGTGGGACAGAGGCCCTCAGCGGACTAGTGGGTTTCCAGATTTGGTATGTATTCACAGGCTGTCACCTCTGTGTGGGTTCAACTCCTATAAGCTGAGGACCTGTCCCAATATGACCATGGCTGTTGAACGGAATATTAAATTTTTACTAATTTGGGGTTTTATGTCGCTTTCATCACTGTACAGGTCGTATTGCGACAAGTAGTTGGAAGGGCAGAGGAAACCAGTACATACAGTTGGTCAAGGTTCTGTACTGTAAACTGCCGACCAACAGCAAGCACCTACCAGCTTTCCCACTTGAGGATGGGCCAGGATTCAAACTCCAATCTCAGAGGTCGGAGGCAAGAGTGTTACCACTCTGCCACCGTGACCCCACAATGGGAAGTTAAAATCCCAACTTTGACTTGTGACCTGAATGTTGGAGAAATTATGTCCTATTTATTTCATGAAACTCCTTTGGCACAATAGTGCAGTGGATAACAAACTTTCAAGAAAACAAGGTCAAATAAAAATACCACCGCATATAATTAGTCTTTATTTTCTAAATATTTTTTCTAGATTTAAGAACCAGTACAGTTATTTGGTGAAAACCTTAAAGAAAGAACTAAAAGCACACCATAAACGTCAACTACTATATTGATTCCCCATTCACACTACATCCCATATGTCCCATGGTAGGAAGTTTTTCTCGGTGGCTGACCCACCCCCCAGGCCTCCCGAGTTTTACACACTACAGGCGGATGGCCACTGCTTGGACACAGTGTTTTGACCTTAAGTAACAGTAGGAAGACAGTACTGCAAACATTGGTAACCTTCGGTAGCTGTCGGAACGACCGTCGGTAGCAAATGGTGAAACAACCAATACCTTAACCAATACCATCACCTTATGATGCTGTATTACACCAAACAATGACTGAATCACAACTGTATGTACACCGTTGATCACACCCTCGGTTACTGCAGTTAGAAATCCATACACTCATGTGCAAAATCGTCTGCACATGCCTACGGTACCGAAATCAGAAGGGGATATTTTAAAACAGTTTAAAATTTCTGTAGGACTTGCAAGGTAATGAATGGTTCTGACTGACTCGCAAGGTTGCAAGCTGACAACAAACGGTGATCCAAGGACAGGGACTTTTCCCCAAACGTCTGTTACTACCTGTAATTTGAATGGGGTATTAACGAATAAGCCAAAGTTGGAAAAAGCGGATAACTTGAGGTCTATGGAAAACATTATCTTGAGCATTATTTTTTAATCATTTGAAGTTAAATTTCCTTGGCAGCAGGCCTGCTCATAGAACTGCCAAAAGCCTAAATATCTTCACCATTCCAACTACCATGTTAAAGGATCTGACATGAGAAGCGGTCTAAAGGAGAAGGCTTGGGCCATATTTTACCACAATGCGTAGACCATTTCTAACTTAGACTATAGCGAAGAAATTTCCTAACTTTTGTTTTGTGAATACAATATTCAAGAAAAAATAAGTGAAAAAAGTTCCCTTACTTAAATCTAAGGTCACCTTACATCAGTATTATTGTAAAATACAGCCCCTGGTTTTGGTTTGAGTAAAAGTAAACAAGAAATTCTAAACCTTATATTTCACTCCAAACAATTCTACAATAGCATGCTAGTGAACATGGTAGATATATAGAAATATTAGATATGTATATACACTCTGTCAAACATTTCTGTGAAGTATACAAGCATGCAAAATACATTAAGTATACAATTTCATAAAACCTTCTATAGAACCTTAGTGATAATATTGATTTGTACTTTATTTGCATATTGCTACAATTGTATGATATTTACGATCCAGAAAGAAAACTGGTAATGTCTATTGAGCTCTGACTGGGCTGTTTGTGTTATTCTTTGCTTTGAATTCCGAGTTTGGGTCAAACATTTTTATCAATTTTGGGGGTCATAATTATTGAGTGGGATTTATTTCAGAAAAAAATTGAGTTTGCCAATTAATCGACTTCTCAAGAGTGATTGTCACTTGCCATTAACATTTCCCTTTCCAATTATTGTGGTTAAGGGAAGTTGTAACATTTGAATGTAAGGTTGCAGAAATTTATCTCATATGTTATAATAGAGTTGGAGTTTACATTGGACAAAAACTTACAATTTTCCCTTTCGAGCGGTCGTAGTACGAGAATACTTTAAAATAAGTCACATGATGTGATAACTTGCATCCGTGCAACAGTAGCATTACAACTACTTTTAAACTGGTTAGTTAATAAAAGCTTTTGATAATGCAGATATAGATATGCTTCATATCTGTAAATAAGGGATTTAGTCCAGGTCTGACAAAAGTTAATGTTAGTTTGCAGTTCATATGCAGTGACACCGGACAAAAGTAATCTTGTTGACAGTTACACATCACCAAACACAATCACATGATCAATTTCCTTTTGGACATATGATTATTATGCTGAGCTAACCTACACAATATCTTGGTTAATAAGTAGATTTATTTACGTATATGACATGACTGATTTCACTCCAATACAAAGACACTTCAGATTCCTTAATAATGAAGGATTTAGAGAGAGCTGAGAAAAATGCTGTGCAATTAAATATGAGACCAAACAAAGTAATAGTTTGTCTAATCAATAAAAAAATTCCATTTGGCTATTGATTAGTAAGAAGTTTCACAACTCAGTATTTCACTCAACAAATTTGCCTGTAGCTACATACAGTTTGGTTGAATAAGTATATATATTTTTTATTGTAAATCGAACCTCATTATGCAGAGCAAATACTCTTCTGTCCTAATTGAATATGAGTCAAATATACATTTCATATATGTTTATTTGTTTTGTTTGTAGTTCAGTTTTCAGAGTAGGAAAAGCTCCCTGGATTTTTTCATGTGTGTTTCAAAATGTTTTCCCTTTCCGGAAAGATCTATATCTGTTAATCACTACAGTGAATGGCCACTTTGGAATATTAAGAATAAGTTAGTTTGAGTTGTAAAATATTGTCCTTTTTGTTTTTCAGAGTGGATACACCTTTATGTGATGTGACCAATGCCTCAGATACAGGAAATAAACATTTCATATAATAATTTACTTGCTATTTACAAACGTCCAAAACAGAACATAAGTGTAACCTAATTAAGAAAACAAGTGCTCTCGTTTTAAAACTACCAAAGTAGAATGATATTTTACAGGGGCCGGATTCACAAAGATTCTTAAGTAAGAATTCTTACATAAGTACAACATTTGTGCTTATATTTAAGAATCTTTGTGAACCCCGGCCTGGGATGGAAAATCCACAAAAGTGGAAAAGTCCCAAGTTAGAATTGAAAACTTGAACTTTGTTTTTAGTGGCGGTTCTTATTCTAAGTAAGAGTCATTTGGGAGTATTATTTAGGTAAGTATTGATTTCTTTTACTATATATTTAAACAAGCTGTTGGATAATAATTCAAAATACTATTTGTTAAATAATATAAAATAATATAAATCAACTATATTAATATAAATCAAGACTGATTTTTCATATAACGACAGTGGTTTTCTGTGTCTTGAGATTTCATTTTGCAAATTTTATGTTGTTACATATTTAAAACGTTGTTGGTATGTCAGCACATTTTTGGATACCAAAAAACAACATTATTGAACATGACACAGCTCCATTTATAATAATAACGTAAATTTCATGCAACTTTAAATCAGTTACAAATTATCTTGCATCCTGACAGGTACAAAATATTAACGAGAAAAGCATACTTTGGGGCACCGCAGATATCATGAGTGCAATAACAGAGCACAATCTATCACATGTTTTTAACTGTCAAACAGCTATGTTGGTAAGTCTAGAATACATATAGTTGATTTATATCAACTGTTATGTGTATAATACATAAATTATGTATAACATGCTCTGATATCACACCATATGTCAGGCTGGGAACTCATAAATTCACATAAACAATGTATGTGTTGTAATATACATAGATGAGGATATCATAATTATTCAGATTATAGTAATAATTAGGTATTTTTCCGTCTTTTATAATGAAACTGTAGAAAATAACTGTAATAAAAACATACGTACATCCATGAACTGGTATCTCTCTTTTTTAGTTAAACATTATCCTTTAGTATATGAGAGCATTTTAATTGTAATCAGTCCTGAATTAAATGAATTACAACAACTAATGGATAATTATGTGTTAAATATTTGTTATATATATGTAAAATGATTTCAAAGTTAAACTATAATGTCCATAATGTCACATAGATGTCACATGTCACAGAGATAAATGTGTTTACAGACTTGATTTTATCAAGTGGAGAATTTTAAGTGTTTTCTTTGTCTCTAAATATGTAAAATATAATCACTAAATGATAACACCATGTAAGATTTGTTAGTACTTCATTGCAGTAGAATTATTGCATGTTTGTTATTTATGTTACACCAGTCACATATTGCCTCAGTGTTACAAGATAGTTTGCTTTTGTCGTTGTTTTTGTTGCATGAATACTGTTCCACACACTCGAAGATACAGAAACAAAACCGAAACTCAAATGTACCTTTCTGTAGCATCCTTCATACTGACCCAGTTTAATTTAGCTGATAGTTAAATTAAAAATATAACAAAGATTAAATTATTTGTCTCTTACAGATAGAGGGAAGTTATCAAACTTAAGCCCAATAGAACATACATAATAGCAATTATTACTAACTAAGCGAGCGTTACCAGTAGATTATCAGTGCAGATTCGAGTCTTTGAAAACACAGTGTTTTATTGATAGCTGGTCCGTGGTCCAATAACGAGGATTATTGACTGGGTTCTGACGTCAGCAAGTATTTGTTTACAAATATTACACTCTCACTTGAAATTTTCAACTTATAATATCTTGCTTATTACTGAACGGATTTTAACCAAACAAAAATGAGAAAAAGCAGTGTAATAATATCTTTCCAATGGTATAAGAATGTTTTAGAATCTTAACTTTGTATTTTGAAAGCCTAGCACTTGTTTACGGAAAAAGATAAACATCCAAGAACCACTTCAAAATATTTACTCTCACTTGAAATCTTTAACTGGCAATATCTCACTTATTACTGCACGGGTTTTCACCAAATAAAAACGAATAAAATCAATGTGAAGACATCTTTCCATTGGTATAATAGAATGTTTTACTGGGTTAACTGCTTATTGTAAAAAATTACACTTGTTTACGGGAAAAAAAACAAGCCTCGGGCACTAATGGATGTGTCAGGCCAATAATCATTGATGAAGGTCCATTTCTACAGCATATTGCCCTATAAAATTACATTATTGTACTATTGTTCTTTATTTATTCAATTTAAGCAAATTTGCAGACAATAAATATTTACAGTCCAGGGAAAAAGTGCTGGAAAATGACTGAATTTCAGGTTCCTCATAAAGTTGCTCAAATTACACTGATGCATGCCCCCAAGTGTTATCAAAACAAACACGATACTTACACTATACCAGTGTACTTGTACAAAGGTGAATTGTATTTGCTGTACATACTGATATATTGTAAATATAAAAGAGACTAGAAATCACTTGTAGAGTGCAAAGCCCACTAGATGCGGCATTTCTGAAAACTATGGATTTTTATGGATACTATGGATTTGACTTCGTTATGCCGCCGCCGCCGCAGTATGTAGAGAGATTTCACCATTACCGCTCTAACAAAAAAAAAATATTATAGCTAGCTTCTCAAATTTGCAGGATATATTCATAAACATAAAATCTTGCCTGGGAATATTTTTGGCCTCATTGTGAAAAACAAAATGGCCGCCAGGGACATTTATTCAACTTTAAACAAGGACTTTTGTTGGCCCTCTAGAGCAAAGGGTATTATAGGTATTAGGTAGAGATCTCAAATTCACAGGATATGTTCCTCATTATAAAATCTTGACTGAGAATAGTTTTGGCCTCATTTTGAAAAACAAGATGGCCGCCACACGTGTTTCTTTGTCAGTCATGAAAAGTGCGTATATCTCCCTTATTATTGGTCTTAGAGGTTTGGGATGGTAAACAAACCTATAGGAAATCATGGGCTGGGAATCGTTTGGTGTGGTAGGATTTGACCTTGGACCCCTCCTTCAAGGTCAAACGAGGATAGCCAAACTTAAAAGTGCTTATAACTCGCTTATTATTGGTCCTAGAGGTTTGGAATGGTAAACCAACCTATAGGAAATCATGGGCTGAGAATCTTTTGGTGTGGTCAGATTTGACCTTGGACCCCTCCTTCAAGGTCAAACGAGGATACCCAAACTTAAAAGTGCTTATAACTTGCTTATTATTGGTTCTAGAGGTTTGCAATGTCAAATCAACCTATAGGAAATCATGGGCTAGGAATCTTTTGATGTGATCAGATTTTACCTTTGGCCCCTCCTTCAAGGGTAACTTAAGAGAGACTTAGGCATGTGTATTCTCCTTACCAGTGTTGTAGGTTCTCCCCATTTACTAAAATTGTTTGCACGTCCTGTAAGATACACTCACCTGTACCTTGCATGTATATAAATCCACTGTATGACCTGTAGCTAGTAGCAGTTTGTGCTTTGATCTTCAAGTTGCGACACTGTTGCTGGCAGAATACACCTTGTTTGCATGTGCAAATCTCTACTACCCCACTAACAGACTACATTCATATTTTTCAACAATATTTGCAGCACACTTATGTGTGTATACACATACGATGGGATGTAAGAGAAGCGTTAACAGTATCTAATCTAATCTACTGCTTTGCAATATCTTCCCCACAAAGGGGAACTCAGTGCGCTAGGTAACAAAACTCATTTATCATCACGAGTATCGAAGGGCGTTCAAGGACAAGGTCTACATCGTAAAAGGGGTTACCTGGTTTAGAGGTCCATTACAATAGCTAAATGAGAAATAGCTTTCTACATTTTTAACAGCGAGTAATATAAGTAAATGGCTTTTTTGCTTTTTTTTTGGTACAAGGATATGAAATCTGAAAATAACCAACAACAAAACCTGGGCTGTAAATCTTCAAGAATGGTCAGATTTGAAATTTCACATTTGACCCCTGTTTCAAGGTCAAACAGATTGTCTATAAAAGTGCCTTGTTTGGAGTGTTTTCGAATGGTTTTTGCATGTTTCAACAACCACAGGAAATCACAGATCACGGATATTTCAAGGGATCTAATATGAATTTTTGACCCCGGCTTCAAGGACAGTGTTTATATTAAAAACCCTAACGTCTTCTTTGTATTTGGACATTGGGATTTGACATTCACAAAGATATCGTGCAAGCGTCACCAGCCATATTCTGAATGTAGAATTCTCTGTGTCACATCTGGAGATGGATTGCATCGAAATGTAATCTCCAGAAATTGCAAACACAAACAGATAAACAAATGCACCAAAACATAACCTCCTGATGGATGTAAGGAATGAATTATTTTTTTCCCACAATACATTTCAGTGTACATATTTGGTTTCCAGTGTGAAATAGATTGGGAAATATTTGAATCATGTTCCAGATACCCAAAAATCCCAAATTTTCAGAAATGTTCCCTGGCGGAGGTCTGCACTATACAAGCACTTCTGGTCCAGTTTGTAATAATAGGATGGAATTGGAATACTAATAATGTTAGGAATTGTAGGATTAAGGTTACTTAAAATATACTCTGGATATATTGACTGATGTAGGTTTTATAATCACTTGTCTCTTTTTTTCCAATAGTCCTCTAAACTCAAAGAACAAGTCAAAAGTGAATGTTTTCCTTTTTTCCAGTGTATCAGTGTATGTACACACAACCCTGATAACTCAAGAAAATAGTTCTGAGTTGAAAAGTCAGTTTACTGCAAGTACCTTGTACACCAACATATATGTGTAATCAAATGAAAGAAAACACAACCTGACAACTGACAGCAAAAAACTCAGTGGGGTATGACAGGGAGGGTCATGGGGAGGGGAATGAATTAAAGGAAAACTTTACACTTTTTCCCTAGACTGTTTAGCCACTGACGTGATATTGGACTGGATAACATGATCATTTGTTTGTGTATATATGATACACTGTATAATTCATTCTACACACAAAGACAGTAAATTTGTTTATTCAAAGTCGGGGTTTTAAGTCCAGTTCAACAGCCAGGGTCATATTGGGACAGGTCCTCAGCATTGTCACTTATTGGACTCAAACCCACACAGTCTATGATTAGATGCCAGACTTGCTAACCACTAGGCTACCGATTATTAAATGGATTAATATATGAGAAATCAGCAAATAATAAGGGAGACAGTATGTACAACTGTCTTCTTTCATATGCAAAACAAATCAAATTATATAATACCTGCCTATTTCTGTTATGGTAGTCCATTGTCTTGCATATGAGTGACCTCAGATCTTTGACATGTTCGGCAAATCCTCTTTTGAAGTCTCTCAGTGAGATCACTTGATACAATCATTTTGATCAACGCTGAAGTAAAAAATTATGTTTAGACCAGACCAGTTTGTATTAAACTTTAAAAAACATGCTTCTCTTTCTCATATAGAAAGGGTTGAATGTAGTATTTTCTATGTTTTTTGCTAAAAATTGCCACCCTAAAGTAACAATTTAGAAATCCAATGCATGCTTATTTACATATTCATACTGTAGAGTGCCGTATTTTGGTATTTTGCAGAGCTCACTCCAAAAAAATGTTTAGTTTTAGGTAATACTTCCTGTAACTTTGAGAAAATATGGAAATTGTCGAAATAAACAAGAAGAAAGATTTACGACTTCAAAAAGGTATTCTTGTTGTTGTTATTATTATTATATATTCATATACTTTTTATAAAGCACATATTCTTATTCTTAAAAGCAAAGTTCTAAGTATTATACATTGACAAAATATAATCTAATTAATAGAATTAATAATAGAATATAGTAAAAACAAGAACAAAAGGGATTTCGATCTACTAGCTTGAGCCGCAAAGTCATCAGACACACAAGTAGTGCACTAAGGCAGTAACCCGTCCCAGTACTAATGTAGCCCATTGCTGCTTAACTTCAGTGATGAGACAGGTATTCCTCATGCTATGCCACAATTTATGAATGTCTCGAGACAAAAGAAAAGTAATCTCTAGAAGTGCGGGACTCGCTAGAGCTTGTGATTTAAAATGAATAGAAATTATGTATGTAAGTTATATATTAAGTTATGTAAAGTTATAAAAAGTATTGTTTTTTTTTTGTTTATTTTTGTCAGTATAATTTGTTTTGAGCATTTCACTCAAGATTCCAACAGAAAGTCAAATAAATGATAAAATATGAACAGATTAGGGCAACTTTTGTTTTAAATGAGCATCTCAATGTTTATATAAATACAACATATTTGTTCAGATTTATTTGATTTTACATTCTTCATTTATGAAATTTCCTTAACATTTGTCACAGTTAAACGTTGCAAATATGGAAGAGAGACTTTAATTGAAGCAGTTCAGAGAGTGAAGAATGGGAGGTGTACAATTTACAAAGCGAGCAAAGAGTTTGGCATTCCAAAAGAAACCTTACGCCGCCATGTGAAGGGGGAAGTGGCAGACTTCAAGAAGCCTGGCAGGGAGAACCTGTTAACTGATGCAGAGGAAAGGGCTCTGGTCGACTTCATAGCCTATAATGCCAAAAATAACTTCCCTTTGAAGAGACAAGACCTTAGATCTGTGATCTTGGTGTGTATAGCAGTGATGGTCATAGCAAATGTGTACACATAGTTTAATAACACACATATATTGGCGAAAATAGATATACTCAATAGATTGAATCAATCAGCTCATTAAGTGCTATACTATTTAGGTCACGTGACACAGTAGTGGATTGGCACTGCTTTTAGTACAGAAAATAAATTCAAGACTTGTGCTCATTACCGAATACATAGATAATTATTACATCTTGCATTTGCTGAGACTAAATTGAGCTCACTATTACATAAAGAACTTCTTAAATTTGTGTCTGGGTTAGTGGATAGTTAAAATATGTCTGATAATTTATGTGTAAGGCTGGCTTTGCATGAAAAGAGATAAAAATACATGCAAAAGCATTGACTGTGTATGTTAAAAATATGAACATTGCAAGTACTGTTTGTCCGAGAAATGTGTGGGGCAAACAATATATGCCAGATATTTCCCTTGAATGGAAAATATGGACATCATTAGCCTTACATACTTATCATCGACAATAATTCAGGCTAAGTTAGAGCTAAAGGAAGTAAGAAATATGTCTTATTTTACAAAAAAAATGAAATAGATATCATGATACTTACAATGTGTGTTGTTCAAGAGATAAGTAATGAAAGAAGTATTTTCAGTATTTTTATGTTTATGTTGCCCTTTATTCAAACATTGGCATTTAAAGTTGCACTTTCATTTGTTTATGTAGAGTGAGTTCAGTTGTTGATGGCAAGTAATGTTAAAAGGATAATTTTCAGAATGAAAAAGATTATATGCTTTCAAAAACTTCAAAACTTACCCCACAGAATAATCAGAACCACCCCATCATATTACGTAACCTTATGAATAAACAACCTTTAATTCAGGGTTTGGTGAAGAGAAGACGTGGAGGAACCAATCATAAAAACTTTCGTTTTGACATTGGCCCCAGTGACAAGTGGTTCAGGGGATTCAAACTCCGTCACAGAGAACTTAGATGGAGTGTCCCACAAAGTATTGATGCAAGAAGAGTTTCCCAAAGTGATGAGTATACAGTGATGAGATATTTTAACCTGTTAGGTAGCTCTATTATAAAAAAACTATTCTTTTATTTTAAGTTTGTTTGGAGAGGGTCCTTTATATGAATCAGTTTCATATTCCTTCGTTGAAATCAATTTTTGAGAGCCATAATTATGTTATAATTATCATTTTCAGTTTGCATTACAACACATGTAAAATGGCGGAGGAATCTTTTGGTCTAAGTTGATGCATTTACCTCGATTGATTTTTTTTCATGTTTTATGTTGAGTGATTTTTCCAGTGTTTATCGTGACTGATTTTTTCCATTTTTTATGTAAAATTTCAAACAAAAAGAGTGTCATTAATATAATGCAAACATTGTTATGTGATTTTAAAATTTTATCACTTGAGAAGAAATACTAAAGATGACTTTATATTTTACCTTGTGGTAAAAGTTAAAATTAGAATGTACACTATACTATATTAAGCTAGCTCGGGTGGATGACCTATATTAAACTGCGAGGTCCTCATTAGCTAGGTTTCCTTATGGACAAACCAACATAAACATTTACTGATATAGATGTGATACTATTTGCCACTGAACAGAAAATGTGTTGAAAGAGAATGGCGTGATGGACAAGCCACATTGTATTTACAACTGTGATGAAAGTGGCATTAACAGTCGTATCCAAACCAGAGAAAAGTGTTACAGCATGAAAGGAGAGACATGTTACCAGGAGAAGGTACATTGTATTATTTATAAATGAAACCTGCTCTAGTTAGTGTCATTGCATAGTTCAGTGAGATGAAACATTCTCAATCCATCGATATTTCAGTGAAAGAAAGATAAAATGTTGCATGTACATTACATTGATACACGGGACCATGGTGGCAGAGTGGTAACACTCTCACCTCCCACCTTTAAGATCAGAATTCGGTTTCCTGCCCGACCTAAATGCATTCTTTGTTGGACAAAGAGACGCAGGTTTTTTTAATTTTGATGTACATTCTTACAGTAGATTTTTGTAAACTTGCTAACAACAAAACAGAATTCAGCAATCACTTATCCTTCTTGATAGATTTTGTCAATGGCATTCCAGTCACTATGACAGAATTTTAAAACTGGTATGCAGTTGATACTGACAAAGTTCAATGGTACTCAAATACTTGGCAAATGTGTAATGTTATATACCTACAGATGGAATGGAGCAATAAATGCATTAGACAAGAGAAATATGTCCACAAGAATGCTATTCATTTTTAGCAAATATATATTTCTCCTGATATGTTTTGAAAGTTTTTCTTGTAAAAAGGAACTTTATTCCTGTGAGCTGCAAACCACTTGAAAAAAGGTTGTGATAATGAGAGGCACTAGGTTAGTCAATACATAGACACTAGACATTGCATTTTTCTGCAAGATAACACTTGTTATTGTATCTTTATGCAAAAGGTATCTGTAGTTCATCACATCACATCTATGTCCTGTGCCCGAGCTGATGGAAAGTTGCTGCCCACATTCCTGATCTATTCAAAACGCATGCCAGCCTTTTCTACATATGCAAATTTACCAAAGGATTGGCTTTATGGAACCTCTCCAAACGGTACGGATGTGTTATATAGTTAGATTTTGTGATATGACCAAAATGAATGTTCCCAACTTTTAGATTGAACACAGTAAGCACAAAGAGTAGCATTAAAGAGATTGTTAGTCCAGTGCAATAGTATAGGCCATTGGTGCAAGTTCTCTTGAGACAACTCGCCAACGCAAGTTTTATATCGTTTTAGGTAACCTAGTGAATGTAAACCCATCTAATTTGATGCATACAATAAATTATGCCTTTTCAATTGCCAACACCAAATGTATGATTCAAAGATATCATTTATAAGTAGCACACGGATGTCAAATATGCTTTATAACATCAAAATTTGCAAATTGTTTAAACTAAAATGACATATGTCGCATTCCACAATTCATGTGAATATAAAATGTCATTTTTATTAGGTTACATGGACAAGGAACTTTTTCGTGAATGGTTTTTCAACCTTTTTCTCAAGCACTGTGGCTCTGATAGACCAATAATTTTGCTTATGGACAATCATGACTCACATTTTTCCCTCGAGGTTCTTGAACGGGCAATAGAGGAAAGGGTAAGGAAGTCTTCTGACAATTCATCTTCAAAGCATCCGTTTTAGCTACCAGCGTTATGAGAAATTTTATTTTAAAATTGCAACATATCTTTTCAATTCAAAGTAAACCAAGTATGACATTTGAGTACAAATTTGTACATTTTGATTCAGTTGTCAGAGAACAAAAAGCAGCATAACTTCCGAATGAATCAGTTCACATTTATAAATATACTCCTTGTTATGTTTTGTAATTAGATCATCATGGTTGGACTGCCCGCCCACACTACACATATCCTCCAGCCACTGGATGTGGGCATATTTAACCATATTAAGAAGAAGTACAACAGTATTTGTATATCAACTGGAGCCAGATCTGCCAGGGCAAGAATAACCAAACAGCATTTCCCAACTGCATGGAAGTTAGCATGTGCTGCGGCCACCAAACCAGTTGTACAAAGTGCCTTCAAGAGAGCAGGGATTTATCCATTTGACCCCACTGCTATTGATGATTCCAAGATTAAGAAGAGAAAGTTAGTGTTATTTGTAGAATTTTGAAAGAGTATTGGTAATAGCTGATCAATTTGGGAAAATTGAAAGCTGGTGTTTTGCATCATGTGCAACAGCCAGGTTCATATTAGGACAGACTCATGGCATTTGTAACTTGTGGGAGTTGAACCCTCACAGAGGTGACAACCTGTGATATCATGCCAAACTTTCTAATCATTAGACCACTGTTGATCACTAATCAATTTGTCATAAAGCACCAGTCAAATAACATTTCACAAAATCCTCCCCAAAGAATGAAAAAGTTTAAAACTTTCAGCATACTCCAGTCCTTGAGCCCTCCACAATGCCATACAGGTACTTGTTTTGAAACTATGCTTCCAGATTATCTACAAGTTGCTGTTTTCAACATGGCCAAAAGGAGATTTAGTCTACTAGCATGAGCACAAATTTATCAAAGACGCAAGTATTACACTGAAGTGGTAACCCATCCCAATACTAATGTGGTAACACACTCGCTTCCCACCTCTGAGATCAGAATTCAAATCCCGGCCTGACCTCCAGTGGGAAAGCTGGTAGTTGCTTGCCGTTGGTCAGAAGTTTACAGTACAGAACCTTGATCAATTGTATGTACTGGTTTCCTCTGCCCTTCCAACTACCCGTCGTGTTACGACCTGTACAGTGTTGAAAGCGACGCAAAACCCCAAATAAATAAACTAAACTTCTGTAAAAGACAAACAGATCTCTAGATAGAAGCGCAAGCCTCTATAGAGCTCACACTTAAAAACACATTTCTGGAATGGGTCTCCTCTTATGTGAGTGTGTGGTATATTACTTTCAACACGACCATCAGTTTTTTAAATTTTTTAATGATCCATACAAATATTTTTAAAATAGATTACCTTGCTTATACACTGTACCTTAACATTTCTACAGGGTGGTGACAACTACTAGTGTGGATAGAGCAGAGACTATTGAGCCTCTGAATATGACCAATCCTATCATTGTGGATGGTGTCAGTTCCTTGTCCACTGAACAGGATAGACCATGTGAAAAATGTGGACACTTCCCACATCCAGTAGCCGCAGTCAGAGATCTCCCTCCAGAGATGCAGGCACAGTTCCCAATACTTGACCGCCATTCCACCCCATCAGAACGCCCGCAAAAAACGCATGTGACTTTACATGGTCGTATTATTTCCACTGATGAGATTGTGCAGCAGTTAAAGGCTAAAGAGACAGCACGAAAAACACACAAGTCTATCAAAAAGGTGATACACCCAATATTAACTCTTAATCTCCTTTCTGCTTGTTTTATGTATGTCTATCAGATAATGCTCTAATCACCTATTCACCATTACGCTCAAAGTTCAGAGTTGGAGTTTTACATCCCGTTCAACTGCCAGGGTCATATTGGGACAAGACCACAGCATTTGTCACTTTTGGGAGTTGAACAGACACAGAAATAACAGTCTGTTATTAGATGCCAGACTTGCCTACCATTTTGCCACTGTGGACTTCACCATAAGGGTCAAGGACAGGGTATAAATCCAATGAATAGCCAAGGTCACACGTTAACCAAATTCATCACACCAAATGTTGTCAGTAGGTGAATCAGAACCCATGACCACAGATATATTTGATATTCTTCTCTATTCCTTGTTTAATTAAAATACAGGCTTTCTATTCTAACACAGTTGCATTAGATTCACACAAGGCCAATACTACAAAAAAGCACGAGCATAAATAATACAGTTTTACCAGCTGTACACTTCCTTTCACCACTCTGTAAATGTGTGTCTTAATATAACACCGTTGTGTAATATCATTTTAGAAAAAGAAAAACATAACAGCAGCACTCGGGGCTCCTCCAGAGGAAGAAGATACTTCAGTACATGTGACACATAACAAAAGTCAATTTATGTCTGCTTGTGAAAGTCACCCATATCAAACTGCCACACATAGGTCCTTAGAATTGTCTGAAAGTTCATCACTTCCACCTGTAACCAGGAACTCAGCCAGATTAAAAGTAATTAATAATTTGATAAGTTTCAGCCAGTAAAATGACTGATTAAACATTGCAAGTACTTTCTTTTTCCACAACAGTACTAAACTAGACAATATAAGCTTGTGAAATTTATATTGAAATGTAGATTGCTCAATAGTCATCCATCAAATATTGTGATATGTACATTTGTGAGAATTTCATTGGATATCAGTTTTATTTTTGAGCAGAAAAGGGGGACCAGATCAGAAATGGGGGATGCTACCAGTGGAATACACAATCAAGGCAATGTCTTACAAGAGCCACTGATGATTAAAAGGGTAGAGTGCTTTATTTCATGCTTCAATACAATTGTGCAAACATTTTAACGTTCATTTGATTAGAAATATAAACAGGTGTTACGTTAAAGCAATAAGCATTCTCTACCAATTTTCCAGAGTGAAAAGAAACATCAGAGTTAGGAACCTAAAAATTCAAATCTTGATGGGATCACATGTATTATTATAATGAATGATTATCACTAAAGTTTAGAATATAAATTTTGAACATATGTTCCACTTATTTTGCCGTGGAAAAATAAACAAAAGTATTTTTTTTTCAAATTGTAACATTCCTCTGGAATTTTCATTGCAGGTTGCTTTGGAAAGTGACTTATGTCAAAAGTGTGGTGAGGTAGAGCCAGAGAGTGGAGGTGACTTGGTAGATTTTGTCCAGTGTGATATTTGTGACAAGTGGTACCACAGTATCTGTGTTAACTACGACAAAGCATCAGAATCCAGCTTTGCATGTTGTAACTTTTCCCTGTGATCTGAATTAAAATAATCATTACCCACCTGTGATATGACATAAAAAAACAATCAACTATTCCCTTTGATCTGAATTAGCAACAGTCAACTTTTCCCTAGATCTAAAGAATGAACTATTTGCATTGATCTGACCATAACTTTTCGATGTGATCTGTATTGAAAACAGACAATGTTTGACAGAATAAATTACAGACCTGAGTTGTGATGTTTTTTCACAATATCCACCCAACTGATAAATCAGCATGAGAAGTATTGACGTTACTACTAAGGAGTCAAGACTATGTATCATTTCTCCTTAATTCCTGGCATCCGTTACTGTGACTATGGTTTGCCAATTGTGGGTGACCAAGCACTACATTATTGGAAAATTATGTTTACAGATATTCTGATAATTATTGTTGCATAAACTTGAAAGATTGTGAGTTTTATCTACTGTTCAACAGTTGGGTTATATTGGGACAGGTCCCTAGTATGGCTCTTTGTGAGAGTCAAACCAGCACAGTAATATCAACTATTTTTTTAATATTTCAAATGACTTGAATAATTGTTTTTCCTACAGAAGAACATCTTGTGATATGCAGATATGTGAAGTTTCCACCTGTGAGTGTAAGTCTCACAAGGACTGTGCATGATCTTACAACCAGTTTGAATAATAGTTATGATTCATTTCATAAAAGTTATGATTATTTTAAACGAGTGTTGACTTAAAATTTTACATCAGTGTTAAAATATTTCCATTGCCAATCATGAATCTTCTTTGAATGTATCCACGTTGATTTTCTTTGGTGAGCTCTCTCCCCAATACATCCTAAAACCTTCTTATTATAATAATGATACAAGTTTCTGTGATGATATTTCTTCTGTGATATGTAATTACATGTTATTATGAGTAACATATTATGTAGTTGTTATATGTCAGTATTTTTCCAACTGCTTGTACAGCCCATGTTAAGCTGGTTGTATGTCATACACCTGGCTGCTGACTTGTTTACATGAGCTGGGCGTGTTTTATTGTATTGTGCCAAACTGCATTACAGGAATGGATCATTTTTTCACAAACCCTGTTCTATTGCTCGCTATATTTCTATGCAAATGTCAATTCCTATCGTCTAAGACAGTCAAAAGACTATTTCTAAAATATTTAAGTACTAGAGTATATATGTAAATTTTCCATATCTGTTTGCCTCCATTTGAAGAGATTTAACCCCATTTGAAATTGCTGAAATCTACAAATTTACATTTTTACTTGCTGATCTTTACATTCACATACATTCCATTTCTTCCAATCCTATTTCCCCTATTGGAAATTTTCTCCTCTTTGTTTAAGAATTAATGTTTATGATTATATTTGTGATCTATGCTTACTGAAATTAAGATTCTGTTTTTGTAAATATCATTTACATAATTGTATTGTTGGTCTCTGCAGTATTGTGATATTCTTGTTAGGAAACACTAATTGAATGAAACAGTTTTAGTCAACTTTTCAATGGTAATAAATCACTACAATCAATGCTGCTTGTTCTGCTCCTATGCAGCTTGTCCCTTTTTTTCTTTTATCCCACATTTCCCAACTACCCCCCAACACAAGAAAGATGCATGTTGGGTTTAAAATCTTTTTATTATAATTTATATTCAAATATTGTTAACAACAGCACAGTATAATATATATATATGGCGGAAAAGGTAATAAACCTGTCACCCAAAGCAGTAACATAGCATACCCATACTTAGTTTCCAAACATGAAAAAGGCCCCCCTCCCCACCCCTTATGAGCCAAACTCGGGGCAGTAATCAACTTACTGACCCGAGAGGGCCCTACCTTATTATCCCATGCAAAACCAGGGCAGTAAACAATTTACTAGCCCCAGCATGCAATAACTATAAAATTTAGAGATTTTCATAAAGAAACCCCAGAAATAATGAAGGGTGACAGTAAAGCCATTTGCAAGCAAGAGTTACAGAATTCATAATGTAGTATAAGATATAATACAAGAGTTGCATAGCTTTAATGACATGAATATGTAAATATGCTGTATGATAATAAAAATAGAGCATAGATATCCGCCAACACATAAAATTGCTAAGAAAAATTAAAATAAATACAATCAAAATACAGTCCATCCTAATCGTATATAACAGTTCTAAAATCTAAATCTAAATCTACTGCTTTGCAGGCGCAATATCTTCCCCAAGGGGAACTCAGTGCGCTAACTAATCATGTATAATTTCCAAGTCATATTGGGGGGACGAGTCCAGGTCTGTATTCCGATGGTTGTGGGTGTGAACGTGGGGAAGAAACTAGGTCGGAAAAGCAGATTTAAAAAGGTTAGTTTTCAGGTACTTCCTGAAGGATGTAACAGATGGACTGGTTCTTACATGGACAGGAAGTGAGTTCCAGAAAGCAGGTGCATGATGGCTGAAAGATTTGGTAAGATACTTATGAGACTTATGTATTTTAGAGTCAAAAGAAGGAACTTGAAGGAATTTGTATTTTGGACTGCTACGTCTGGTGTTCCTTGATGAGGTATATGGATGAAGTTTATCCTTGAGGTACACAGGGGCCAGATTCACGAAAGGTCTCAAGTCTCAAATCTGAGATTTTGGTCTCAAATCTAAGATTTTTCTTAGATTTTTCTAAGATTTTTCTTAGATTTGAGACCTTTTGCTCAGCTGGGATTCACAAAAGATCTCAGGCTAAGATTTTTCTCAGATTTGGTCTCAAATCTAAGACTGCCTAGGGGGTGACTTAAGTTTTCATAAAATAGAGTATATGTAATAAAAAGTCACAAAACAAAATGAAAATAGTGAAGCATGGCATATTATTTAACTTGTAACATAAAATATGAATATATATTAAGAGTTTGTACAAAAACAACAGTAAACATTTACATTACAAATTTACATGAGTGGTCTGTTTTGGTGTTATAATCAGTTCTTTTGAATGTCAGTACAAATTATTGTAAAAAGACAATGTTGTGCTTGTTTAAAAATATTCTAAAAGGTGAGTATATATGGTAGAGTGGTAAAATATAAATGTGTATACTTTTCACTAATCTCAACAAAATGTTACATCAGTTTTGATTGGTCCAGACTCAAAACTTGACTGAGATTTTTGTCTCAGCTGAGATTCCTTTCGTGAATCTCAACTTAAGTGGAATCTCAGCTGAGCCAAAAATCTCAGATTTGAGAAAAATCTCAGCTGAGATTTGGCTAAGACTTGAGACCTTTCGTGAATCCGGCCCCAGGTTGACCATACTTAAGGACCTTATATGTGATCAACCCAATTTTGAAAAGAACCCTGTATTTGACTGGTAGCCAATGTAGTTTTTCCAGATTTGGAGTTGTATGAGTGTACCTCGAGGATCTAGTGACTACTCGACAGAGGGAGTTCTGAACACCCTGCAACCTCTTTAGCTCAGAAAGAGTGAGTGAGGCAAAGAGGGAATTACAGTAGTCAATTCGGCTACTGACGAGAGCATTTGCAAGGAGTATTGCTGTGTTAAGGTCAAGGAGATGGCGAATCCTATATAAATCTCTTATATGGAACCGAGTGGACTTAATGACTTGGGAAATGTGATCTGTGAAGGTCAGGTTGGAGTCGAACACCACTCCTAGGTTTTTGAGGCAGGTGACACTTTATTCCCAAGAATATCAGTGGGAAAAAGGGAATAAAGTTGTTTGCGACTGTGTTTTGAACCAATCAGGATGAATTCTGTTTTGTCTGGGTTTAATTTGAGTTTATTTGCAGCCATGAAATTTTGTATATCATTTAGGCAGTCTGTTAGAGCTGTCATTGACTGACTGAAATTTGATGGTGAAAGAGTAATGTATAACTGAGTGTCATCTGCATAAAAGTGGTGTTTGATACCCCTATGAGATCGAATAATTGAACTGAGTGGATTTGTGTACATGGAGAAAAGGAGTGGCCCGAGGACCGAGCCTTGAGGGACACCAAAATTCAAGTCCATGGGATGTGACAGTACAGAGCCTACCTTGACTGATTGAGTCCTGTCCGACAAGTAAGACTTGAAACAAGTCAGAGCCAGTCCATTGATGCCATAGCATTCATATAATCTGTGGAACAGGATCGAGTGGTCAATGGTGTCGAAGGCTGCCGAGAGATCAAGGAGGGTTAGGGCTGTTGTACTGCCTTCAGACATAATACAACAGTTACAGAAAGAAGCACCACATAAGCAACCTTGATAATCAGTGATGTTTAATGCCAAGTATGGCATGAAATGGAAAGTGGGAAATAGTTTATAATATATTTTATCACTAAAGGCAGCCATTGACATCCGCCCACATCGTCCCAAGATGCAACTGTTCATTGACGCCTCCATATACCATGAAAGCACTACCAAGATGAAAACTAACATCAGAAGCACAAATGTAGCTGCTGCATTCCAAACGTTAACATCTCAGGAAGGCTTGTCAATTATCATGGTGCCAAGAGCGATACTATGGCCAACCAAGTGGCAGTTATATTATTGTAACACACAGCTGTCAAGTGAAATGTCAACCATTGACAGATACCATCCATATCACCTGAAAATATAAACTTCAGGAGTAATGTGTTCACAAAACATTAAAGAAAAAAGATAAGGGAGGGATCTCATGAGACAAGGGAGGGAAAGAAAAGATGTTTCTCCTCGTGTTTCCAACATGTAAATGGCAGAATGTAGGGTTAAAATCAGAGGGGTCCCACGCTTGACCAGCTGACCACTTTAATATGCAAAGAAGGTGTACCACTAATACAAATAAAGGTAGTCCAGAAATGAGCTAGATGACACCTAAATGTCATCCCGCACATTTCCCAGCTACCCCCCAACACAAGAAAGATACATGTTGGGTTTAAAATCTTTTTATTATAATTTATATTCAAATATTGTTAACAACATCACAGTATAATATATATATGGCAGAAAAGGTAATAAACCTGTCACCCAAAGCAGTAACATAGCATACCCATACTTAGTTTCCAAACATGAAATAAGCCCCCCTCCCCACCCCTTATGAGCCAAACTCGGGGCAGTAATCAACTTACTGACCCGAGAGGGCCCTACCTTATTATCCCACGCAAAACCAGGGCAGTAAACAATTTACTATCCCCAGCATGCAATAACTATAAAATTTAGAGATTTCATAAAGAAACCCCAGAAATAATGAAGGGTGACAACAAAGCCATTTGCAAGCAAGAGTTACAGAATTCATAATGTAGTATAAGATATAATACAAGAGTTGCATAGCTTTAATGACATGAATATGTAAATAAGCTGTATGATAATAAAAATAGAGCATAGATATCCGCCAAACACCAAGCTACAGAAAAAGATGTTGCTGAAAGGTGCGAGATACCTGGGAAGAAACAGAAGGGACTAAGTATATATACCGCCATACAGCAGAGGACGACCAAGTGCCATGCTGCATTATGTCTTGCAGAGGAACTCCCTTATCAAAAGCCCAGGTAGTCGCAGATTTCCGAAACATGTGAAAAGTCAAGGTGGGGGAGATAGATAAAATGGAGAAACCTGCTTCAAATGCTTTCTAGCTGTGGAGTCTGTTAATGGAAGAAGGGTTGATTTTTTGATAATGCAAAACAAAGGTGAGTTCTTGTCAGCTGGCAATTCCTGGAACATGTTGGTCAAAGCTTTCACAGGACATAATGGTGACTCACCTAAAGATGGAATGGTTTTTGTTGCCATTTGATTGCAATTTTGCAAAGTTTTAGTCCATTTAAGAATGACTGTGCAGAATTTTTCTGAGAAAATTATATCACCTCTTGTTAAATGTCTAGTGGGGTCGAATTTCTGTACAGAATGTGGAAGGATGTTTGAAAGCCGAAGAAAGGAGAAGAATGTAAATAAGTAAAGAGTTCTGAAGAGCAAAGGGTTGTCCATTGTTTGAGAAATAGCCACAATCTGTTGAAGCATCTGTGTTGTAATAATCTTTTGACCTCTCAAAGATAAAGGTGCATTGATCTTAAGGGATTTAATAAATAAAGGAAGCCTTTCATCTTTAAAGGGGGCAGTATTCAAGCCGTATACAATGAACATTGCTCTAATTGCTGCCATGTGATTGGAGATATTTGCCTGTGATAACCCTTTTTGATGCAAATGTTCCATAAATGCTAATATAATAACTGTAGCCACCCGAAAAGGGGAAATCTGTGCTTTCTCAAGGAAATACAAGAAATCTCTGAACATTCTGGTATATTGATTCATTGTTGCTGGTCGAAAGCCAGATCTAAGGCAAGCTCTACCGTGTTGCCCCGTATTTCTGGAAATAGAGTAACATTGCTTATATGTGTTCATTTAACATTGTCAAGTCAATATGTGTTGGAATCCAGATATGATCTGGAATCAATTTATTGAGAGTATTGTTATCTGCCATTGTACCTTGCCATCTAGATAACAGGTCAGCTACGACATTATCACAACCAGGAATATGGTTAACTACTAGTTCAACATTAAACATTGCAGATAACAACCAAATATTTCGTGCACACATAGCCAGTACACTATCCCGAGCACGTCCTGACTTGAGGACTTCAACAACATCCATGTTATCGCATTTTATTTCAACAGTTTTATCTTTCCAGTAGGGACCCCACAACTAAATTTAGTATTTCCAAATGTACAATACTGTAATTTTTGAAACCCAAAGGCAGGGGTAGGGCATATACCATGTTATCAAAGGTACCCCCCAAACCTTGAAGGCAGGCATCTAAGAAAACTGTTGCATGTATAATTTGGTTGTCATAAAAGGTAATGCCATTATACTGGCCCAGAAAAGTGTTAAACCAGTTAAGATCTCGAAAAAAATCTGCATTTAGATATATACGAGTCTTATCAGTACTGTCCCTCAGCAATTGAAGCATTCTATTTAAGAAAAATCTAGCTGGTTTAACACACTTTGTGATGTAAAGAAGCGAACCCAGTAAGGATTGAAACTGGTTTTAGTGACTTTCTTTTTAGAACATATTGTTGACAAATTTGCTGAATTTGGGTCAACTTTTCTTTTGGTATCTGTAAAGTCCTATTAACCGAATTAATTTCTATGCCAAGACATACAGCAATATGAGTAGGTTCTATCAGTTTGGAAATACTTATTTCCAACCCCAAATCCTGCAGCAATGCTAGTACAGTATTATACGACTGGTGGATTACACCCGGCAAGCCAGTATATACTAGATCATCAATATAGTTGTATAGGTTCGGATACCAAATGTATCCACCATGATAAACCTTATGGCATCTGAACAACACTGAAAGAATACGGAACCATGCCGGAACCCGAATGGCAAATTTCCGTCAATATAATACTGGTCATGCTTTAGGCCTAATAGATCTAGATCCCCAGGATCTATTGTAAGATATCTGAATGCCCTCTTGATATTTATTTTGTATAAAAGAGCACCAGTACCGAGTTCCTTAAGACTATCAACAATGTGATCTACAGAGGGATATTTTAAATCAAAATAAGACCCTGAAGGAATGGGTTTGATGTTGATTTTTTCTTTTGCATCACAGTTATTTGTACTGTTATCAGACATGCTACCTAATGTTTGCCCTTTTCCGTTTTTGTTGCCCTTGAAATTGAAAGCAGCATTGGTGGATTCATAAGTGGGTTGTACATTAGAGTTCGCATCTTGTAACTGTGCAAGTACCTGAAATCGATTAGCAAGTGTCAAACATGAGACTGGAACCCTATGTTTTGTAGACGTAGGTAGGTAGCTACTGTTCTTGGTAATAATAGGTTCGCTTTGCAAGGAATTTTTTGTGACCTTTTGAAGGGTTTCAATGCAGGACCATTATCTACAATTTCAAGATACTTATGCACAGTAGGAAAAGTCCTCTGTTGTAGCACAGACGCATACGAGCGACAGGGATCAACATTCTTGAAAGCATTGGCTCTAGCTAACCAGGCTTTCCAGGTGGGGCAAGTAGCCTGAAGCTGACCTGTTATCTTATCAATGGTATTATCTTTTGTGAAGAAACATCTAGAGCCATGGATGGACCTCAGCTTGTGTCCATCCATTGCTAATCATTTTTTGACAGTTGTTTATTCTTATTTTTGCAATCAGTTTCCGTATGGGAAAATGTACGGCCAGTGGTTGCAAAACATGAAGCACAAATATGCTTGTACAGTACCCCCCTTGTCTCATGAGATTTTGCCTGTATACAAGAGCCTTGGTTATAGTAAGTGCAAGGCATGGATTTTGCAATTTTTGAGTACTTTTTGCTATTACCAGGGTATGTCGAAGCAACAGTTTGGGTGTTAGGCACATGTTTTTGTGCATTTGCACGCCGGATCTGATCAATAGCCAAAGTATCCAAATAATCCTTCACTTCACCTTGCTCCATACGACACAGTAAAACTGCATGGCTGGCTTTGGCAGAAGTCCATGAGAAATCGTTGGCATCATCCATAATGGATATAAGATACTCTAACATGTGTTTTCGCAAAGCCGGATCCGACTCATCTCTCATCGTTCTGCCAAACCCAGCCACCCATTGAGTGACATTTAACTGGTCGTATGTGACCCTTTCCTTATTTAAACTGGATAAAACGTACTCATGTGGCCATTTGACTCTATTTTTGACCAACACCTCAACACTTCCACCTCGCTGAGATTTTAATTTTGAATTTGTACCTGTTTTGGCCAGATCCGACAACTCCTGAAGTCTTTGTTCGATTTTCAGTTGCAATAATGTTTCATCATTCAACACACCAAGATTTGAACCCATGTGTTCACTAGGTTTGCTTGTTGGTTGTGTAACTTTACTGTCTTTCCTTGATTTGGTAACTTTAGATTTTGAACTCTTGACTTTAGATTTATCCGCAGTCTTTTTACTGTCTTTGTTTTCAATTCTATCTAAGTGCTTGCCAATCTTGTCTAACTGTTCCAAGATCTGAGTATTTATAACGGCTTGTACATCCGGATCCGACTTGTGTAAGGTTTCATGTAACTGTTTTTGTTGGGAAAGAATGTAACTGTTTTTGTTGGGAAAGAATGTTATTCATTATCCGAATCCCGCACTATATCACTGCAGTTAAGATCACTACCAGATCCTTCAGAGTCTTACATGTTGACCTTTTCTTCAAAACTAGCACAATTATGAGATAAAAATCTTTGTAAAAACTGGTTATCATCCGACAATTGTATTTCAACAGGTAGTTGAACTGTCTGTTGTTTTATAGTATTTTAAGAATACAACACTTTACAACACATGAATACACGATACCAACACAATATATACTAAACTTACTTTGATGTGAACTGTTTGGGATCTAGACTTCAAGTGTCACACAGCACAGAAGTCTGCACACACCAGACTTCTGCTGAATTGCTCACGGACCACTTATGGTGCAGCTACACTTCTCCGAATGTTAAGCGACTGTCACACTTCCCCGATTTCACAGCTTACGATACTATTCCTTACGTTGTTTTTGAAAGAAATGGCCTTCTCCCTGTATAATCCACGTGGGTGCTTCCTTTGTTGACTTGGAGTCGTCTGCCTACGATCTTTTTACTCAAAACACCAAGTTGAATTTTCACAGCCAATGATAATTTTTAGTCACACAAATTTGTTCACATCCATAACACGTTTAGGTATCACACTGATAAGTATTGAGTCTCCTAGACAGAGACTAATGAATTACTGCTGGCATTTAAGTACTGAACTCTCACCATCTTTAAACAAAGATTTAGTCAACTTAAGTCTCCCGAGAGAAGACTTTTTAGCTTTAATTTACTCTGCCACAGTAACTCCATATTCCAATAACCATTATAAACTAAAACAAAATCTGCTCTTAGTAACTTAATCCACTGAGCACAAAATCAAAACAAAATTGTTCCTTTACATTAGATATCTCAATCCCAATTAAGCACTGGGCACACAAAAATTACAGTCACTTCTAATTTTATATTCCAAATATTTTTACTGTTATGTACAGTTGCATTCCGCTCATCACTTATCTCCAATTGCTTACAAACCACACACTTTCCTTATTTTATATTATTTCTTTATTGTTTTTTTTCTGTTCAGCTTCTTCCAGCTCACATGTTTATCTTTCATTTATCTGTAACAGCTTTCAATTTTTCACTTTATATACAGCAATGTACTTTAAATATTTGATGAGTGCAATCACTTTGGCTCCTTAACTAAGTATATCTAGCTACAATTTTTTCAAAGTAATCCTTCAATCGTGCAGGTCTTCTCCTAATCCTAGCAGTTCTAACAGGCTGAGATTCAGATTGAGTAGGTACTTCTACAGTTTCCTGATTTGAAAATAGGGGTTCTGAGTTTGACTCAAACAAGTCAGTAAGAACTGTTTCTGAATTTTGAGACAAATTTGTATCAGAAGTCTCCTGATTAGCAGAGACTTGAGAACTATTTTGAGCTTGCACATTGTCCTGTTGAGGCTGAGGTGGTTCAAATAAAGTGGTTAACCCTAACTCATCGGCATCCTCCTCATACGGTAACGTCTCGTCCAAGTCCAACACACGGTGTCTGAGGCGGCGCATCCACATAGGAATTGACCTGTCCATACAAGGCTTGAGCCTGTCATGATGCACAACAACCTCCCTTTTACGACCTTTGATCCTGAACAACACAGGAGAGATCACTTTGATCACGAGATACGGGCCATTCCAAATCGGTTTTAGTTTGTTACTTTGACCTACTTTTGAACTGGAGTTTATAAGATATACTAAATCTCCAACATTGTACTTTCTTTCAAGTACTTTGAGATCATAGTCTTTCTTTTGTCTACGCTGAGCAGACAGAAGAGTATCTCTAGCTTGTTTATGGACACGTTTAAGCCGTTCTTCAAGTTTTTTGACATACTCCACAGGAGTTTCTTGTCGTAAGTGTTGATCAACAGTCCCTAGCATCAAATCAATTGGCTCCAGAACTTCACGTCCTAACATCATTCGATTTGCAGTAAAACCTGTCGTCCTGTTGACTGATGCACGAATGGCTCCAGCAAGTAACTGAAGATTCTCGTCCCAGGTCCTCTGGTTTCCTTTCAAGTAAGCACGAATGATTTGAAGTAATGTCTTGTTGAACCTCTCTACCTGCGCGTTTGACGCCGGATGGTACGGAGTCATTCTAGTCTTCACAATTTGTAGAAGCTGGCACACTTGAGTGAACAAATTCCCAGTAAAGTTTCGACCTTGATCCGTATGGATCTGTAGCGGACAACCGAATCTGGCAATAAATCCTTCAACCATAGCCTTGGCTATCGTCTCCGCATTCTGATCAGGTAGGGGGTAACACTCCAACCATTTGGTGAACTGATCCACCAACATCAGGATATAAACGTTACCACTATGGCTTTTGGGAAACGGGCCTAAAATGTCTAAATGGACTCGTTCCATGGGCACGCCAGCATGAAAAGTTCCAAGTTTGGCCTTAGCCTTTCTGTGAGGTTTCTTGTTAATGCTACATTTTCGGCACGACTTTACAAATGTCTCTATATCTGATCGCATTTTGTACCAGAAAAAGTTGCGTTTGAGTTTTGCCAAAGTTTTAGTTATACCTAAGTGTCCAGAAGTTGGAACATCATGGGCCAATTCAAGTATGTCTTGTCGCAGACTTTCTGGAACTACCAACTTGTAGGTCTCGGGTTCAAATGGATCATCAGAAACATATCTGTAGAGTAAAACTCCATCCCTCAGTATAAACTGTTCTTTGTTCAACCAATAAGCCTTGGTTTCAGCACTAGCGAGCATCAAGAAATATTCTGTTGGCTCTTCTTCAGATTCAAGAAACTCGAGTAGAAGTTCAAGATTAGCATCGTCTCTTTGAGCCGTGACAATCTGGTCAACTGTATAACCAGCAGGCAACCAATGATCCAGCTGCAACATCTGTATGGCGACTGTAGGAGTCCTAAATGATAATGGGACCACGTCGTCCACTTCTTCGTCAAACCTTGACCATTGGTGATGCGCTCTGGTGCAATATGGACAACCTCCACACTTGAGATTTTTTAGATCGGTTCCAGCTCGGTAACAGTCACACGGTTCCAGTAAATCCGGGATTCTGGAAAGAGCATCTGCGTTGCTGTGTTTCCTACCCTGGCGATGCAAGATCCGCATGTCGAACTGCGACAACTCTTCTATCCATCTAGCTAGTTGACCTTGAATCCCCCGAAATCTTATCAACCATGCTAGGCTGTTGTGGTCAGTCCGGATCATGAATTTA
Organism: Sabellastarte sp. h YS-2021; assembly: GCA_964017235.1. Lineage (NCBI taxonomy): Eukaryota > Metazoa > Annelida > Polychaeta > Sabellida > Sabellidae > Sabellastarte > Sabellastarte sp. h YS-2021. Next base: position 110,402,245 of record OZ024934.1, read on the forward strand.
CGTCCTAGCAAAAAGTGACGATACTGTCGAGTGAAACACACAATTGCAAGCAATTCTCTGCGAGTCGCGCAATATCTTTGTTGAGCAGGAGTTAGTACGCAACTACCATAAGATACAACTCGTTCTACACCATTTTGCACCTGCAAAAGTTCAGCTCCTATAGCTGTCTTAGATGCGTCTGTATCCAAAATAAATAAATCAGTTCTATTTGGGTACACTAACAAGGGAGCTTCAGTTAGTTTTTGTTTCAAAGTTTTGAAAGCTGACTCATGTTCATTTGACCACTGAAAGTTATTTTGCCTAACTTTTGAACCTGTCAATTTGTACAGTGGAACAGCTGTTTCAGCAAATTTGTCAATATGGTCTCTGTGATAGTTAGCTAAGCCCAAAAATTGCTGTAACTCCTTCCTGTTACGAGGAACAGGCCAGTCTAAAATCTTTTGGATACTTTCAGGATTTGGTCTAATGCCTTGGGCACTCACAATCTTTCCAAGAAATTTAACTTCCTTTTGGAATAAAAGACATTTCTTAGGTTTGAGCTTAAGGTTGTAAGTTCTAAATCTGTCCAGCGTTTCCTTCAGATTTTGAATATGATCTGAAAAGCAGTTTCCTAGAATTACAACATCATCTAAGTAAGCCAAAACTGTCTTCCATGTAAGGCCTCTTAGTACCAATTGTATGATTCTTTGAAATGTCGACGGCGCATTACACAATCCAAAACCCATTCTAACATGTTCAAACAAGCCAAAGCGAGTTTGAAAAGCAGTCTTATGCCTGTCCGATTCTGCAATTTTAACTTGATAATAGCCCGAAGCCATGTCCAATGTACTGAAATATACACTTCCATTCAAAGCCGAAATACAATGTTTAATATCCGGTAAACTGAATGAAGATTTGACAGTACAAGCATTAAGGCGTCTATAGTCTATTGCATAGCGAATTGTACCATCTTTCTTTCTAATGAATACAGGCGGTGAAGCCCAATCTGAATTGGACTCCTGTATTACTCCTGCGTCTAACATTTTTTGAATACAAGCTTCCTCCTCATCCTCAAATTGCAAAGGAATTCGACGCATTTGTTGTTTGATTGGTTTTGAATCTTTGGTATCAATTTCATGATCAAAATGCTCAAAACAACCAATGTCTAAGTCATGTTTTGCAAAAACGTCCTCATAGTCTGTTAAAACAGACTGAAGTACTTTTCTCTCATTCTCAGATAACTTTTCCGAAGACTTGTCATATAAGACTTGCAAATGAACGGGTACTTCGGATTTTTCCGAGTTAGTCTTTTTTGATACTTGCATTATTTCAGATTGACCGATTTTTGAACACACTAGATCAACCGACTTTGTTTCTGGCATAACACTGCATTTCTCTTGACTAGCAGAAGCATTTGATAGTCTGTAATCACTCAGAACTGTGTCAACTTCAATTGCACTACCAATTATATAGTCTGATTGCAAATTAACTTCAATGTCACTATCATTTACAATTTGCACAATTGGTTTATCAGAATTAAAAATGCAATTTGGTATTAGTACTTTAGTATCAATTCGTGGTTGTAACGCCATTACCCTGTTTGGTTCAGTCTGTAGGATTACTTTCACACTTTTCACTGTTCCAGGTGGAATATGTACTTTCTCACTTAAACTCACCTTACTAACACAATATCTTTCGTTGGCAGCATTCCTCATAAAAACAAATGGAATCAAGCAGTCCAACACTTTCAAGTAACACTCACTCAAATCAATAACTACTTTATGTTTCAGTAGGAAGTCAAGTCCCAACAACATGTTATCAGCTATATTTGCTACATACATATCCTGTAAAACAGTTACTGAACCAACTGTAATTGGTATGTTCATATACAGTTTGGCTAACAAATACTGATTAGCTCCGGCACATTTGAGCCTGATTGTTTCTGTAGGAGCTATGTCCTCACCAAATAAGTTTGTAAACACATCCACATTAACTACTGTCACCTGTGCGGCGGTATCTACAATTGCTTCAATAGGATAATCTGCTAACTTTACATCAACAATAACAAAATTATTTACATTTTTACATGAAAGTTCTAGTTCTTTCAACTGTTTGTCAGTTTTGGGGTCAGTATCTACTGTTTTTGGGGAGGTGTCCCGACCCTCGGACTTCCCCTTTTCCCATTTAAATTAGCACCGGAGAATGAAACATTTCTTCGGATTACTTCCGGTGGTTGCTGGTACTCATAGTCTTTATCACTACTCCTATCTCTCCAATTTTTGTCTAGATCTGCTGGTGAAACAGACCTATTTCTGTTTTGGAACCTAGGCGGAGTAAATCTGCGATACGTGGGCGAACCCCTTCTTGAATTGTTTCGATCACTATCCCCGTTTGGCGACGAACTTTTGAATTTGTTTCGCCTGTTTTGAGGTGAATTGTTCGGTGATCCACGAAACCTATTTTTCCTTGGTAGGGGACACCTACGTTGGATATGACCAAGTTCACCGCAGTTGAAACACCTAACATTCCTAGGGGACATACGTGAAGGACAATCCCTACTATAATGTCCAAAACCACTACAATTGTAACATTGATCATCTCTACGATCTGGTGAAATCATTTTACCTCCCACATTTGACTGTTTACCATCCCTACTATCAGGGGAACTTTGGGGTGTACCTTGTCGAATGTCTCGCCCAAGTCTACTAATGTTTTTGTCATACTCATTTTGCCTATCTGACACTCCAGAAGGTTTACCTAGAATCAACGTTTTGTTGCTCAACGCCATTTTCATTTTGTCGATTGCATCTTGAAGAGTTATTGGCCTATGCATTGAAATCATATATGCCTGTTGTATCTCCCTACAACCCTTCAGAAATTGTTCGACTGCGAGCCCTTCCCTTTCTCTGGGTTGAATCATAGGATAAGCAAAATCTGCTATTTTTAAAAGTCTTTCAGCAAATGTTTCTAAATCCTCAGACGGTTCTTGTTTTAGGTTATGCATGATCGACCTAGCAGTACTCGGTTCCATAGGTTTGTCAAACTTTGCAGCGAACCTTTGTTTCAACTCTGCATAATTTTGCTTTGTTTGTTCTGGGACTTCTAACGCAAAGTCATTTGCTTTACCTGTCAAAGCTAAGAGGAACCTTCCCACCTTATCTCCCTCAGGTAAGCCATAAGCAGAACACCATAATTCAAACTGGTGAATAAATCCCTTCCAACCTGTTCCATCAAATGTTGGTGCCTTAGGTAATGGGGCATTACCTCGAGTATTCACTAACCTGTTCACAGTTTGGTCATCAGTCACTAGTGTTGGTTGGGTATTAGCTACACGACCTGAGTATTGAGTAACTGGTTCACAAGGAAAGTTTACATTGTCAATTGGTCTTATACCTTGTGGTTGCACACCTCTTGAAAAACCAGAAAATCCCTGTGTCTGCTCAGTACCAGACACCTGAAATGTTTGAGGTACTGGTTGACCTAGCTGACTCACCTGTTGTGATTGATACAAATTTTGTGACAATGGAACCCGACCTTGACTTGGTTGATTTGGGAAACTCACTAAATCATCAACCGCTGGTTGAGTGAAAGCAACATTGAACTGACTTTTATCAACCGGGATATCCAATTGTGGTGGTGGCCTAGATAAATCAACAGTTTTTATCCTAGTAGTTGCAGGGGTAGGCCTAATACTTTGGCACTCTGTTGTGTCAAGCTCTAAATAAGAAGAGTCTGGACCAACAGACTCAATACCTTTGTATTGTTTGGGTCTCCCATCGAGTCTACTTTCTATACCTGGTTTGTTATCAAGTTGAGTATCCACTTGGACACTTACCTCCCTATGAAGTGATTTCCTCAACTCATTGTTAGTTTGAGCCAAGTTTTCAGTTACTTCCTGAAATTGTCTAACAATCGTTTTCTCACTATCTTCCACTGCCTGAATGTTAACCTCGGTTTTGAAGTCTATTTTGTCTGACACCTTACCAAGTTCTTCCCTGATCTGTCCTTGGTTTAACTTAACCTCGTACGTACCTTGATGCACAGTACCTTGTACCTTGTGTATTTGCTTACCCAAAGTACCTGACACACTTTGCAAGTTTCGATCCATTGCTTTCATATCACTTTTTGTTTCTACAGTAACTGAGTGAACATCCTTCACCACCCCTGAACACTCCTTAATGAACGACAAGCAAGTGTCACTTTTATCTATTAGTTCAGTAACCGCTGAGCGAACAACTCTCTGACGTTCCGCTGAATAAAACAGAGCATTATCGCACTCGTCCAGTTTATCTCGTAACACATCAAAATGTTCAAGTTCCGTCTGTCGAAAGTTCATTACGGAATCTGACAGTTCAGTAACTCGAGTATGAGTATTTCTGGTGTCCGACTGCTGTTGAGTGATTTGTGACTGAACAGCATCAATGCGAGTTTCATTTTCAGTGCTCTCCCGAAATCTAACCAATTTTTCATTCTCGAACTTTTTTTCCATTAACTCAATTTTTCTCAGATTTTCCTCACCTTGCCTTTCCAATCTAGTCATTACTCTGTCAAATTTGATATTTGACTCCTCAAAATATCGTTCAGTTTTTTCCTTATCTGCCTCACGATTTTGTTCTATCTGCTTCAACAGAGAATAGAATTTCTCATCGTTCTGATCCAATTTTTCAACCATTTTTGTCTGAACTGCTAAACTCTGTTTAGCTATGTCAATCGATTCATCAGTTTGTCTTGAAAGTTTTTCAAGTACTTTTGTAGTTTGAGTAGTGTTCTCAACTACTTTTTCTAATAGTTTTTGCTGTTTGTCTGCTGAGACGGTTAACTTTTGTACACCCGTTCTGATCACGTCCTCGCCATCTTTTTGACCAAAAAACTCTATCTTTTGCAAGCGAAATACTTCCTGTTTAATATTTTTTGGTAATTTTGTATCCCAAAATTGGGATTCTGTCAATCGACCACAGACCTTGTCACGTTCGGTGACAAATTGTTCCGCAACCTTCTCTTTTTCAAACGGTCCACCTAGACTAATCAATTCTTCAATTGTAACCGTTTCCACCGAAAATCGTTTATTCAGTGACACTGCCATTGTTTATTAACTTTCTAACACTTAATTATTCACAACATCCAGTTTGGGGTCACAACATCAAATGTTAGTAGACATGTATCAATGCAACGACATGTATATCAATTTATATCAAATGTATCAAAAAGTATCAAATATATATCCAAATAATATTAAGTACCAATATCAAATGTTAATTTACTGTTAAATCACACAAAATGCATTAAATATTCATCAAATGTCACACAAAATATCAAAGTTCACTTTTTAAAACAATAGATGCTTGAGCTTTTATTATAAGTTTTACGGTACTTTGATTTAACAGTTACTTTCAAAGTTCTAATTTAAACACATCAATATTTTTATTCGATGACAGCAGTAATGTCAATGCTCAAGTTCCGGCAATAACCATTCACTGAGCTTCTATTATGTAATTTACGGTAGTCTTTTTGTTTCAAATGTTTCCAAGAGTTCTAATTTATTGCTAATTCAATTTCCTTCAGATAATATGTCAGTAAACAGTTTTCCCAATTTATTCAATGTCTTTCTGCACAACTTTATTATTGTACAGTTAGATTTTTTTTTTTTTCAACACAAATCAAATGTTCATTCAGGATATACTATGTCCATAATTTTTTCAATGTAATTTCCAATATGTACCACACTGGCACAAAAACAATTTTTTTTTTTTTTTCCCAATGTTCAGATGTTTCAATCCTTCACAGAGCAGTATTTAAATAAAAGCTCAGGTGGGCGTTTATTTCATGGAATACGGTATTGGTTCACATAATGCATGTGGGTTTAATTGAGTAAAATCAGCATTTCAGTATTTGCACTGTCTGTTCAGACAGACAGAAGAAAATAGTACAGATTCATAAATTCACCATCCATTTCACACATGTAATAGTTCATACATTTTTTTTTCCAAGGTGTGAAAAGTTTTTTTTTTTTTTCTCTGTACTAATTTTCAATGCAGAAATAAATCTATTTGGTGGTTATTTTCAATTTCCTGGCCGAAATGACAATTGGAGCAGAATTTCTGTATTTTACTGTAGCAACATGCTTACAGTGTGGGCTATTTGAAGTACCGGTATCAGTTACTTCATTCTATTTATAGTGGCAGGCAGTATACACTCATGTGCACTGAATATTGCTGCATATAAACTTTCACTGGCAAACTTCCAGTATATTCACACACTAGTACATTAAATCAATATCAGTGTTCAAAGACATGTTACGGTCCGGTCCGGTATATTTCATCAGGGAGAGATCTTATCAATAGTAGTGTAAACAGAAAACAGTGTTCAGTACTCAGAGTCCGTTTTTAGTTATGCAAATATTTCATCAAGGACAAGGGCATTGGGATACTATTTTGAAAACAAACAACTCATTTACTCAACATGGCTGAATCACAGTCCACGTGCATAAAACTGGGTCAAAATTACACAGTTTTTATATCACTTCTACAGAATGTCACCTCATAAAAATTAGTTTATAACACTCTACACACACTAGTTTATCATTTAGCAGCAATATTTAGTCACAGGAAACCGTCATTACACCGGATTAAATTAACAAAAGATACTTAGCACAAAACCACATCTTCTCTTACCAAGACAAATGGATGCACAAGGTGCCCTTTCACCACACCTCTATATCACTACACGTGCATATAGTTCCCTCTTTGCCTTATTAAGTTCAGCACAAAACAACACCAAATCAACAAGTTTTTGGTACCAGTTATAGTATTTTTGAATATGACACTTTATACATACAAGTTAATTAACACAAACACAATATATACTAAACTTACTTTGATGTGAACTGTTTGGGATCTAGACTTCAAGTGTCACACAGCACAGAAGTCTGCACACACCAGACTTCTGCTGAATTGCTCACGGACCACTTATGGTGCAGCTACACTTCTCCGAATGTTAAGCGACTGTCACACTTCCCCGATTTCACAGCTTACGATAGTTTGTTTGAATGCAAATTGTACATATTTTACTGCATCATGACTAGGATAATGTAAATTTACATGTCAAAACACGAAACATATATAAAACACATAAAAGTTAAGTTTCAATACTAAAACTAAAATCACATATAAAATCAACATAAAAAGAAAACCATACAGTATCAGCCAGTCCTATTCGTCACACCATATAAAGAAAAGATGTTTCTCCTCGTGTTTCCAACATGTAAATGGCAGAATGTAGGGTTAAAATCAGAGGGGTCCCACGCTTGACCAGCTGACCACTTTAATATGCAAATAAGGTGTACCACTAATACAAATAAAGGTAGTCCAGAAATGAGCTAGATGACACCTAAATGTCATCCCGCAATCATATTAGTCCTTGAAACCCTGAAGTTTTAGTAGAATGATGGAATGATATGTTTAGAAAATGTATTTTGCACCTTAACTCTCAATATCATTTCAAACCACGATAATCGTTTTTTTTTAAAACTGTAGTGATACAAAATCTTTCTGGCGGGGGGGGGGGGGGGGGGTAGTTAAAGTGTTACTTCTAGTTAATTTTGCACTCTTCACTAGGAAGATTTTATGTATATTTGTAAAAGTGCATTGCCTTTCTCGTACATGAGACATGAGAAATATTGCTCCATTTTGTAAAATAGATGATCACCATTCATTACTATATTCAGAATTAGTCTTTTCCTTAAAATCCTGAGAATTTGGCATATGCATTATATTTTATATTCATAATATTTTATTCTTAGCATCACTCTGATTCTTATAATTTTTCTGAGAATAATTCTTAAGGTGTGCCAATAATATCATTTTAAACTGGCGTGTAGCATGCTTGATGTAAGCAAAATTGATGTTTCATGGTTTATGTGTAGCAACTGATTGCAAATCAACATCTGTGACATGAACTGTCTGAAATTCTTGATATTTAATCAACTATCATTCTTATCTCTCGGCCTAAAATGTTTTTTATGGGGCAATGAAAAATATAAGTATTTATCCAAATGTCTTGCACAAAAAAGACAGCCATAAAACACACATGTGAGCAAGTTAGTATTTATTTTCTTTGCTGAGAATACTTTCTATTATCATCTAAGAATTGTTTTGTGAATAGACTTTTAGTGTAAGTATAAGAAAAGGTTCGGTTAAAACTTTGCTTTGTCTTTAGTTGAATTCTAAGAAAACTTGTAACATTCTTTATCAGTACAAGTCAATATCTTAATGAAGGAAGTGGGGATTCCATAAGTACAAAGAGTTACCACAGTATATGGGAAATACCTTTCGACCTCTATTTCAATGATATTGTCAACTGTACACCCATTTGCCCCAAAGAAGGACTAGGATATGAGATTCTTTCTAGAAATTGAAATTCTTCACTTTTGTGATACAAGAGCAAGTTTATGATCCATTTTTAAGGTGTACGTGTGTATTATCTCAACTTCTGAAATTCTATTCAATTTGTGGAAAGCATATTAAATCGATGTTGAAACTGAATCTCAACTAATCTCATAATATATAATTCATCTAATAATTTCTTTCATAATTTCTGAATATTTGCAATTGCATAAAACATTAACAGAAAATCAAAAAAATAAATCATTGTGGTGGGGCACCATTGCAATTCAGAATGAGCTGTAATCATGGGAAATCAAAAGTATGAAATAAATGGTAGACCTATAATAATTTATTTTATCATTTATTAACATGACATACTATAAAGTAAATACATAACTTTAAAATGTTATTTGTGCAACAAAATACCCAGCCCCTTTCAAAATGATATGATAAACAGGTAGGAGATTTAATGTTTACATACTTGTACTTTGCAGTTACATAGCAGCCTTTTTTTCTCCCACATATCCTGTACAAAATTCATACAAATTCGATTTTCTTATTGCACATTGCCTCAATGAAGTGATCAATATAATTATTGTAGTTTTTATATCTAACATTACATAGTAAGCAGTAGGTTTATTTTTAGACCAGGACACATACTGCCTGGCATCTTAACTCGGCACACGCCTTAAATTGGCACAAAACGGAAGATAAAATATTACTTATTATTCTTTTTTATCGCCCACACTCGTGGATTTCCATATACCAAATAAGGAAATTAAAATGATGACAGAAATAATTTAAACATCTTCGGCAATTTCCGTATGCAAATTGTGCCAATTTGAGGCGCTGATTTCATGTAGAAATTATATTATTGCTCATTAAAAACGAGTGTAAAACGTTTATTATTTTGATTTTATGTCAGTAAAATGCTTGTATAGCTTGCGCTTGTGTCAATACATCTTTTAATAAAAAGAAACCCACGGAACTTCAGTTAAAACAAACGAAAATAAAGATTTTGTGTCCAAGTTGTGCCAATTTACGGCGCGAGGCAGTACATAGGTAATGTATTTTATCTTTGATAGCTTCTCATATTTACAGATTCTGTCTTCTAGCTTCAGTCTAATGCCAACCTGTTTCAATTTTTAAAGGGAAAATACCTGTTCTTAATTTAGAATGATCTTTTATATATAAATGATGCTATAATAACACCTGATGCTATTGGTTTCCGGTCTTAATAAACATATGGAATAACTTTAGGGCAGCTAAAACTCAGAGTGATTCTTTGACCCGCAACATGTCAGTACCATTGTTGCTCTGTATCCTTTATGAGGAACGTTGGACTATCAATGTGATGTATTTAGTGGCTAAGGAGTATTTCAACTTTAGTTTTTATTTCTATAATGTAATTGTGTTTATAAGTGAAGATCAACCTTATTTTTTCCATAATTTAATCACGTTAATAGATGATAAGTTTTGTTCGCACATTATTTGTGTTTTCGCATGCCAAGACATCAATAGCTGACTCATATATGCACATTCTCAACTCTGATAAGGCTTATTGAAAAAAATACAAACCACTATGGATTCAGATTATATTTAATTTTAATCTCTTATAACAAAAATTAAAAATAATAATCTTTCAGATTTTTCTATTAAAGTAATAAAAATACTTTCATGTGATACAATGTTCAAGGTGGCCCTCAGTGGCGCAGTGGTAACCTCTCACTTCTGAGGTCTGGGTGTTCAAACCCAGCAGCTATGTAGGAAACTTGGAATTTGCTTACTGACGCTCGTTTTTTTACAGCACAGAACCTTGACCAACTGTTTGTATCGGATTCCTCTGCCCATGAAACTACCCATCATGATATGACATATAGAATGTTGAAAGTGACATTAAAACCTGATTAAATAAATGAATAAATACAATATTAAAATTAAAAGTCTCATGTACATTATCTCTCCTTCAAGAAGGTTAATACTCAATATTCAAACACCTGCACAAAACCTACTTTGTAAATTTCTACTGGTCAAACATCTTATAAAATGTTCACTCCTCCAATGCTTTATACTGTTTGAACGTTTGTATAAAAGTACCATCTTCTCTATCTAAGGCCAGTGCAAAGACTTAATGTTTGAGGACAATTACCTCAGTAATACACAGTAATTAGCTCACCACCTAGCCATCAGGATTTCAGTCACCAGTAGCAGCAATTGGGGAGCACATACATCCGCCAATGCATATAATAATAAGTTATTGAGAAAAAGTCCAGTTATATTGTTGTATCCAGACAGTGATCAAGATCAGTTTCAAAATTTAATGGGATCTCAGTTGGAGCAAGACTCTCTAGGTATTTCATGAAGACCCAGCAAAAAGTTATACATGTAATCTTACAACAAAGAAATATGCAGACAAATGGTCATATATATGTTTATAGGTATTATAATCTGCAAAGGCTTCCTAAGGAAACTAAATCAGTTACTTTATTATTGCAAGCCTTTGACAGAAAAATGGGAATTTTTCCTTTAAACAAAAATTATTTCAAGTACAAAGATCATGTGGTATAACATTGTTCTTGCGGTCTTCTTGATATCCACCCTCTTAGATGTTTTGTGGATGGCCAGATCTCTCTGAAAAGAATGAAATACTGAACAAAAGAGAGAAAGGTCCTGAAGAAAATTGCTTAAAGCTCTGAGTAAACCAACTAAAGAATGTGACAAGGTTTGAAGCAAAATAAGAAACTTGTGGGGATGAATTTCATTGAAACCCAGGCTGATTCCTTGAGAAAACTAGCATATAATGAGGACAATGAATAAGATAACAGTTAAAAACCTCAGTGCCCATTTTGCATCAGGATTATGGAATTTTGACTTTATTAAAAAAAGTTAAGGCCCATTAATAACCGAGTGGTCATATGACATCACTCATGAACATGGGCACCCAACAACTTGACGACATTCATTCCAGATCACAGCAAACCTGGAACATCGATTCATAACATATTTGTATGTTGGCTCACAGATCTAATGTAGGTGCTCATGTAGGTGCCTCATTCTTATCCTGGAGGTACATTGCTTACTTATTAGGATGTTAGAAAACCTTGTGATATCCATTGTTTGCCATTTTCAGATCCTCACTTTGTGACAACATTAAAATGCACAATCAATTTGCAGTCTAGAATGGCAAAAGTACTTCTTCCATCTGTTAACATCTTTTACATGACAATTTTAATGTACACTGTCTGATTAATAATTTTTTTTGAAAATCATATAGTGTGAAAAATATTTGTACATCACATATATTGATTCACATAGAGATATTGATATTGATAAGTTGGAGCTACTTTTTAATAGTCCAATTTTAAAAAAGATTTTATCAGTGTATCACATTGGATTAGATTGAGTCAGTTCGATGCATATGTGCTTTCGCTCATCATATGTGAAAGTTTTGTATATTGATATTTCATTGTCAGTTGCTATAACTTCATGGTTCTTTTTAGTCATATTTCCGTCACAATTGTAATAAAAGTATTTCAAGCGGTAAAATTTGTATCTTATTGTAGTGTCCACGGCCGTTGACGACAATTGAAGATATTATAGATGTTATATTTGTGTAATTGGCGATAATGAAGTATCAATGATGCTGTATTTCAGGTTAATTATGTTTATGTAACTGTTGATATTATGTTGAACTTGTGTACTTGTACTGTCACGTGTTGATATTGTTGTGTGAACAGGATGTTGTCTCCTCAACTTCTGGGGAAAGACTGAAGCTCTGATCCAATCAGGGTTGAGTTACAAACAAGTGTTTTGGAGGGAAGCACAGAACTTTTGGCGGGAAACACAGAACTTTTGGTGGGAAACACAGGAGTTTTGGCGAGAAACTCTTCTGTATATAAGGGGGTGTAACCCTTCAGTCTGTGCTGAATTGGCCAAGGGGAAGAAACAAGATGCCAGGGTAAAACCTGATCTCTTGTATTTTGCTTCAGGGTAAAACCTGAATAGCTTAGTTTCTACAGGGTAAAACCTGTGTATTATAGTAAAGCCTAGAATGTAGCTTCAATATTTATTTTAGGTAAAGACAAACTCTTTAGGGTAAAACCTGAGAGTATTCTAATGATGAATTAATAGTCTCAGAGCTCTGCAGAACTTTGAATTAATCTAAGTATGTAATCTTTATATTTCAGGAAGAAGGCAGTTTGCCAGATTTTAGGAACTGTGTATAATTAGTAGTAGTTTGTTTCTTTTACAGGACAGTTTTGGGTGAACTATGACTATAGTAGTGTGTTGATATACCGCCAGGGTAAAACCTGCATGTATTGTTATTTTTAGTTGGAGTGTCATTGTTGATGGAATGTTCACTATAGATCTATGGTTCAGTGCATTCTTTTCATTTCAGTTCTAGGTGTCAGATATGTGAGAAATCAATGGGGTAAAACCTGTTGAAGTTACATGAGGTACTGAACTTGTGCTTAGCGATAGATGAACTAAGTGGTAGATACATTGTATAGGTTGTATATGCTAAGGGTGATACACATGCAGTAGGTTTCCTGATGTGATTTTCTTTAGGTGGTTCTCCAGTATGTTTTTCTATAACTGATATTTCTGCATATGATTTTCCTGTTTTGATTATTATTGTTTTATCTGATATCAAGTAACTATTTAGTGTGAATATCAAACTGTTATTATACATGTAAACCTGTTAACTTTAAGTGTGCCAATTCAGCCCCAACTTTGTTGGTAAAACTTGTATATTTGTAAATAAATATTGTTTATTTGATAACCCACGTTTTCATTAGTAATTTCCTGACTTGTATAAGGCCAACCTGACCACTAACACGCTACATCTTATCAATGAATATCTGCAATTTCGTAGTTAATTAACCCTTCCATTATCCATATTTTAAAAAACTTTATCATATATTTAAATAAATTTAATAACTTTATGAGCAATCATTTTATTAAATCTTTGATAAGTATATTGTTTATACTTAATGGATTGCTGGGATAAAAATACCAAACTTGTCAAGATCACTGGTATGTAAAATAATGGGATCAACAGATAATAAAAAAACTGTGATAGGACCTATTGGGTGATTTACACATGCCAAAAATAATGTTAAGTCAGGAAGCACAAGACAAAACAATTTCAAAAGGCTGACATGTAGGCAAGTCGGTGGAGTGAATGAGTTGCTAATTAAAGATAAAAAACACCATAACAATATGTTTTGGCGAGGCCATAGATATCAAAATCATATGATGTTGTTTATGGTAGTAAAGGACCTTTACTTTTAATGGATCGTGTTTAAAATTAGTTGAACGTAGTGGGGCATGGGTTTAGGATAAGCAACACTAGATCGCAAACAGCATCAACAAGAAATACCAGTTAGTTGGCATTATCTTTTCAGTGAGACAATTTTGTTCAATTTGAGCACAGGGTAACATGGTTCTCGGAGCACAGAATAGGTAGGTAATTTAGGAATGTAGGGTAATGGATTGTGTAACAGAGACTGGCTCCACAGGCAATACTTTTGTCCAGATAGAGTAAGAGCCAGATATAGATATCGAACTAGTGACCTGTCCCTGTAATTAAAAGCTTATTTTCAATATTTTTCTGTGTCAGTAAAATTTACTCATCCTGATCCATCATGTATGTCCAAGTCCCTCTGTGTTTGCCCCTACCTTTAGATGGTGTGAGGTTTACTGTACTTCCACTGAATGACTCTTAGCAGGGGAGGTAGTAGAAAAAGGGCTAGACCTGCGTTGTTCTTGCTTTCAAGAGCCATTGGAGCCAGAGGGGTAAGGTTAATACATGTTGCATTTTGTTCCAGCAAAACCACCAGAACCTGATCCTGGTTCCACCTGGTTTATGCATTCTTTGCAATATTTTCTTTGGCTCTGAAAGAGCGTCATCAGGGAAAGGTCATAAATTCATACTAGAGCATTTTAAGGAGCTTCAATTGTTCTCTTTTATACCTGCTTTGAAGTGGTCTAAGTAGGGGTCATGGCTCATAAGAGTGAGACATCCGTAGTAACAAAGATGGAACCAAGTGCTGCATAGCATGCTGAAAACATACCAAAATGTTCTGGTTAAAGAGTGTCAAATATCTCAACCCACGTGTTGCTTTCTTAGGTGCCTGTGAACCCTTTCCTTTGACCAGCTCTTTCTGTAATTTATTTCTATACAACTTTCTCTTGCATTTCCCTGCTGAAGTTTGGTGACACTGCGACTTCAACCTGTTGCTTGGTCACAAATGTCGGAGACTTTTAACTTGTATGACTCTCTTTTGAGATAAAGAGTGGCAAGCTGGGTCAACTGATCCAGTTCAGGATTGCATTGCCAAACTACTGTACATGCTGTTGAGTCTGGTGGAGTCACTGGTCCACTAGTTATAGAATGATTAGATCTGACAGTAGATGGATTCAGTTGGTTATTTAGGCTGCACCACCTCTGCTGGTTTTTGGCATCTAGGGAAAAGCCACTGACGTCATTCATGTAGGTCAAGCACAACCACCAGCCTAAGGATTGTCTGATGAAGTAGAAACCGGAGATTCAAAATCATAGATGAATTCCACCCCATGTAACAGCATACTCCCTCAATGTTGCTCAATAAAATTATTCCTGTTAAGGGATCACATAATTTTTTGCTGATTGTCCAGTGTCAAAGGCAGTGATCAGGTCACATTCACTAGTATCCTCAATGCATTCAGGATCCAGTTCGATTGCCGGAGCAGCACATACATTGGAAGGCTGAGAAAAGACCAATTCTTGTTTATTGATTTGATAAGGTTTGCGTCATAGATAACCTGCCACATAGATTTAATCCAAAGTGCTGGTCTTTAACCTGTCCGGGGCCTGGTCTGAACTATGTACTGAATATTGGTACTTTAACCTGAAAAAAGACTGGATCTGATACCTTGGTTTTGAATATCAATAAGGTCTCAATAGAGGCAGATCTTAGGCTCCTGCACATCCTGGATTGACTCCAAAAGTCTTAACAGTGTGACATAGGGGTAAATGCATAAGTAGTGATGGGAGCTAATGGTGGCCTGTCAGCAGATTTGACATAATAGTGACATCTTGTGCGTCAACTTACTGTGAACCCCCTTTTACCTGCTGCTTTCCTCCCTTTTCTAAGTTTATATTTTAGAATGGCTTTAATGTCTTTTCACTGAAGAGGGAAATAAAACTTGCAAGGTTCCTGAACAGACACACATGGACTCAAGACTACGACTTGTTCTCTTCATTGCACAACCAGTTATGATGGCCAAACAAGACCATTCAGTGGCTGCAATTTCAACTCTTTTGCTCTGAAGAAAAGGACAAGATAAACTCCAGAATGCCACTTAAAAAAATTCTTTAAAGTGCAAAAGCAAAGTGTACTATCAGATTGTCAGAATTTATCAGATTGTCAGGTAAACAGTTATCAAAATTAAAATTGACAATTCTCTTTATATGTATATAAATTGACTGATGTTTAAATGACTTACAAGAAATCCATAGTTCCAAGGTTTATGCAGATTTTAATGCCGAAAATTATTCTACTCCAATAAGTATAAATAAATGGATAGACTTTTATCTTTCGTTGAGAAGGCCTTGATACAATACAATATGAGATTCTACACAGAGTTTTTACATGTAATTATAAACTGTTTATAAAATAAAAAATACGAAAAGTTCTGACTACTGTAGACAAACTGATAACATTTATTTTATTACTGTACAGCAACAGTATTTTTCTAGGATGAAATCATGATTTTACTTTCTGACGTTGTTACATACAGCATCAAATTAACAGTTCTTGAAGTGTCATTATGCCTGAATAACTTACTTACGTGTCAGAAGATTTGTCAGAAAAAATATTTTTAAGTTATTTCTAAATGGAACTAAAATGGATGAAGTTGCTCCTGTAAATAATGGCTGTTCAAAATTACTTTGCAATCATTTTGCAACTAAATGAAATGCTCTTATGGTGCATGAATGTGAGTGTTGAATTTTTGTATTTATTAAATTTTAAGAAGGGTATACATTTTTATCGTTTTTTTAGTGTAACTCTACATTTGGTTCATGTGAATGTGCGTAAATTAAGAAAAACAATATATGGCCATGTAGATGAGTTAGAAATGAATATAGTGCGATACATCACAAGTCTGTTAAATCATCAAAGAACTCATTTAAGCCGCAAGATCATGATCTACACATATTACCACATTTATTTTAAAACACAACTCTTAACACATGGTTGTAAAATGTAACATAAAAGGATTGCATGTCACCTGCAAATTTAACATCACTGCTGATGGTGTTATCAAAGTGAGTGAATTAGGAGGGGTGAAAACAGTTTCCAGAGTCATGTGGGTGAGCATTGGTTTCTATGTGACTGCCAAATTATCTAGTATTTCTTGGGTAATGGCATCACGAATGACTGGGCCCTTACTTTGTATGACAATTGACAAACCCCAAACTATCTGGAATAATGTGGAGAGATATGGCTCTGTACAGAGGAATTAGTAAGGTATCAAATCAAATATGCCCAAGAAAGACATATTTTAATGACGTAACCTGTGTTAATAGAATACGATCAAAATTAGCAGTTGAGGCTTGGAGTGAAACAACAGAGAGTGCAATGCAAGAATAAAATGATAAATAAGACAGTTGTTAAAATGGTTCAGGTTCTCCTAACATAAGTACCCACCTTGCAATACAAAAATCCATTAAGTACAAGTAAGTTACCAGACAATAAAAGTTTGCTAGAGAATGATGTTGAAATTGAGCCATGGAAATTATAGGGGTGTTCAAATTCTATTCTATTCTATTCTGTACTTTTATAGCGCTTAATCTCTGCTAGGTAGACTCTAAGGCGCAACACCAAAATCAAATTTAAAAAGCCATTGCCAGGTCCAGTACCACAGAGATGCCAGACAGAGTGTATGCTATGTTGAGAATGCCTTTTTGAAGAAATATGATTTTAACCTTTTCCTGAAACAGACGAGAGCTTGGGCAGAATGCACTATATCAGGCAAATGATTCCAGACTGTGGGAGCATCAAAAGCAATGCTGTGACCAAAGTGATGTTTTTATTTATCTACAGATGGACAGATTGAACCTCCAAGAACCTTTTATCTGGATGGTTTTACATTGTACTATATCTTCCGCAATGAGTAGACAAAAGAGGACCAAAGTAACTAGGATGATCATTGTGAAGAAACTTGTAAACTAGAGTGGCAGTTTTGAAGATACAGTAAAATTCAACTGGGAGCCAATGGAGTTATTTGAGTACAGGAGATGCCTGTGCATATTTGTTGCGATTTGTGACAGTCCTAGCAAGTGTGTTTTGAATACACTGTAGTTTGCGCATGTTGAGACTGGACAAACTCCTGAAGAGAGAGTTGCAGTAATCAAGGTGACTGGTCACCAAGGCATTGGCTGCCAGGATAACAGCCTCATCAGTCAAGTGCTTTCTAACATGCCTGAGATCACGAATTTGAAAGAAGCATGTCTTACAAATATTGCGAACATGATCACCAACTGAGAAGTTAGCATCAAACCAGACACCAAGATTCTTTACAACAACTGCTAGATGCATGAAATTACCAAATATTCTAACTGGGAGATATGGATCTAATTTCTTGAGGTAAGCATTTGATCTGAAGATGATAAACTCTGTTTTGTCAGGATTCAATTTGAGCATACATGACAACATCCATTTCTGAACATCCAGAAGACATGAATTCAATTTGTCAAAAGCCAGGGCTGCATTTTTGTGAGACATATGAATAAACAACTGGGTGTCGTCTGCATAAAAGTGGCAGTTGTTGTCAGGGTGCGTTCCAGTAACCTTAATCAAAGGAGTGGTGTATAAGGAGAGCAGCAGAGGACCATGAACTGAGCCTTGTGGCACTCCAAACAGCAGCTCATGCAATTCAGAGAGGGTTGACCCAATTTTAATTTCTTGGAAGCTGTGGCTGAGATAGGAAGTTAACCACTTCAAGGCTATGCCGCACAGACCAAACTATGACTTAAGACAATTAATAAGAGTACTGTGTTCAATTGTGTTGAACACAGCCGCCAAATCCAATAAGACCAATGCAGTAGGCTCGCCCCATGTTAGTGAGAGATGGATCTCATTTTTGATATGCAGTAGGGAAGTTTCCGTGGAGTGACCACTTTTGTATGCAGATTTCCTAGGATTATTAAGATTTTTACAACTGATATGTTGCATGAGCTGTTTAGCAACTACCCGCTCCACCAATTTTGACATGAAATATAATCCTGATACTAATGCAGTGGATAATTTTGCAAATCTTCATTTGGAAGTGATGTTTTCTTAATCAGGGGAGTGACAACCGCCTTCTTGCATTTTTGACGAAATACACCCTCAGCTAATGACAAATCAACAAGTTTTGTAATTGACGGAAGTAAAATTTCCACACAATCTTTCGAAAGGAAAATAGGAACTGAATCTAAAAGACATGATTTTCTAGGGGAATATTTGATGATTTTTTTTAACACATGTGATCAATACACCATAATAGGAATGTAATGAGTTAATAAGGATTAATATTTTTTATGTTGAAAAAGTATCAATACCCCCCAAAAACTATTGACCAATTTTAGCATGAGTGGCATCGGTTTACACAGAAATTTATGAACTCAGCGATTATACAAAAATATTTCTGATAAAAAACAGCAATGGAACAGGCCCTAGCCATTGTAACGTTTATAAACAAGTTGTAGTGTAGATGCTGACAATTTCTGTCATAAACAAAACAATAAAAAATATTGCAAGGTTTGAAAGTTGTTTAAATATTCAAAAACAGACTCTGCCATATTGACCATTTTTTTATCAAATGTGTGGTTCTGACAATTATTTCTACTTAATAATTTTTCTTCTTCATATTTATTTTTAATTTTTTTTAAAGCTGAAAAATATTCAGTGGTTGTTTTGTCTTTGAACAATGGTAAATATAATGTCTTAATTTCATAAGTATAGAATTCAAAGGCCAGAAGTTTTCATCATATTTCGTATATCCCAAAATTTTCATTGTTTCTGTAAATGTAACATTAATCCCAGTTCGTATAAAAATCCAGTTTTTAACATTTTTTCCATAATTCTTCAGTTTCTTTGCACTGTGAAAGAAGGTGACATATAGTTTCTGTTTGAGAATTACAGAGTTGGCATTTGTCATTTTCAGAGAACTTTATTTTATACAGGTAGTGTTTAGTGGCCAAAATATTGTTAACTATTCTATATTGGAACCACTTGAGTTCATAATCAGCAATTGATTTGAAGCAAACTCCATATATTACTTTCCAAAAATTTGGAACTGGTATCATCAATAACAGTTTCCAATTTTATTTTTGCAATTGGTTCTTTTAGTATGTCATACACAAAAATATCATAAAAATCTAGACACACCTATTTTAGACTTCATTAAGATTTTCAAATGAAAGGGGAGAGATGATCTAGCATGATAAAAATTTTTTCCAAATTGGTTTTTACTGATAAAATTTTGACAAGTAATTTGACTCTATACTAATCAAGTATATTTATATTAAAGTAATATCTATTCTTCAATATTTCAATGGCTTCTACTTTCCCCCTGTTGTCCACAATTTCCCCTATGCAGCATTTCCCCAGTTTATACCATGCTGATAAATAAAATGGATCTCTTGCCTACTTTGGATGATACCATAGGAAGGAATTCAAAATATCAGCATTACTTCTCAATTTACATTTATGACAAAGTGTTTGCCAACTTTTCATCACTTCAATCCAAAAGCCATCTGTCATTTTGCAATTAATGTTATTAAACCACTAACTCTCAATGGGAATTATTTTTTTCATTGCAATACATTTCATGAAACATCTTAAGCCACTGAGACTCCGAGTCACAAATTATTCTCCATATCCAGCACAGTTTTAAGGATTTAATGAATTCATTTATATTAATCATTTTCAAACCACCACCGGTATAGCTGGAAAACATTGTTTCACTTTTTATTTTATGTGGCTTGTTGTTTCACAAAAAATGATAAAATATTGAATTTAAAGTTTTTACAAAGCTATCCGGAATTGGAGAAATTGAAAATACATGAATGAATTGGGAGAGAATTAAACTTTTAAAAACAGCTATTTTACCAGTTGGTGTTATTTGCCTCGACTGCTGTTTTGTGAGCTCTATATTGGCCTTGTCCAAAGTACTTTTGAAATTTAATTCAGGCATTTTACTCAATTCAACATGAAAAGTTATTCCAAGCAGTCGAAATTCTGATTTACCCTAATCCAGATCAACAGGTAAGTAAAGTTTATCTTTTGAGTATTTTTCCTGCCAATCCATATAACTTTCGTTTTTTCTCTATTCATTCAAAGGCCTAAGAAATTATGAAATACTTTAAGTATCTTAAGTGCTGCCTGCAGCGAGCTTACTGACCCACCTAATATCAAAGTTGTGTCATCCGCAAACTGTGTAAGTTTATACCTACAAGAATTGAATTTAAATCCCACTATTTCTAGCTTAATTAGTAGTGCTAAAATGAAAATAAATAAATATGGAGATACAGGATCTCCTTGTCGACATCCTCGCCCAACTCTATAACCTTCTGATAAATAACCACTTTGCAAGACATGCATTACGATATCATCTGATATCATTATTTGTAAAATAAGTTTGTGCATATATTTTACACATATATTTTTACACATCCTGTGATTATCCTCCGTCTGTTGGAGGTGACAATGTTGCACCATTTGATTTGACAAATAATAGTGATATCGAATTGATCCAGCACTGTATAGATGTGAATATATACTAAAGTTTTGAATTATCTTCCCTGTTTTGTTGACAGATTTTTATGCTATTATACTGACTATGTATACACCATGCATGTATAGTTCAATTTATTTTTAAAGTCCAAGGTTATCACGGATGAAAAATAAAAATTGTTGGTATCCTAGTTTGTGAACCAGGACACCACACTGATTCCAAGGAATTTACAGTAATAGCAAAAGTTATGGACAGTTTAAATTTTTGTTCATCAATATTAAAGTGCTAAATTGTTACCAAAATGACGAAACAAGTTGGGCAACTATTAAAATATATCAAAAATATTTTTACACTATTATTTTCATTTAAATAAAATTTAATTAAATTAATTATTTCTATTGAATAATTTTATGAAGGATTTATGTAGTGTGAAATAAGTTGCTATTATTATTGTTTTAATCAATCAGTAATGAATCAATTTGAAGCTAAGTCTATTGTTAATAAAAATTCACATTAATACAGAACAATTTTACAGAAAACTTTAGAGCAAAAAAACCCACAAGCCATTTATTAATTACTTTGCTTTCAACAGCATTTGGCTCATAGCTTTGGCTATTAGATAACTTCTTTCTGCATACTCTCCCAATCTCCCTCTCCTGATCAGCATCTGTTCTTCATAGTGTAATCACTGACAAACATGTCAACTCTGTTTCACTCTATAAGTAAATATCCTAAAACTCATTTGCAGAAAACAACTATTTTAATAACCTAGACCTTTTCCAAATATCCTTGCACTTCAAACAAAACATACCCTTCCCCTCTAGATTAGACCTTCACCTTATTATTTGCTATTCTGATGGCCTTCACTGAGCAACTCATCAATATCTGTAGCCTTCACCTTTCTTCTAGTCTTGAGTGAATTATTTACTCAGCCTTAACCTTTCATCCTCCCACTACAACTACTGCCTTCACATTCATCTGGCCTTGTCATATTTGATTTGCAATCTCTGGTAATTAGCTTTTGAACTGACCTTCATGTAATATATGCTTATACCAGGAAAGATTGTCTAATTTCTTATATCTTTTGTAGGGGGCCATGGTAGCAGAGTGGTAATACTCTCGCCTCCTACCTCTGAGGGTGCGGTTCGCTTCCCGACACGGCCTCAAGTTCGAAAGCTGCTAGTTGCTTGCTGTTGGTCGGCAGTTTACACTTCAGATCCCTTCCAACTACCTGTCGTGATATGACCTGTACAGTGTTGAAAGTGACGTAAAACCCCAAATAATTAAATAAATAAATATATCTTGTAAGTTTGGAGAAAGAGAGTAGTAAGGAGCAGTAGTAAGGATTCAGTTAACGATTTATATAGTATTGTTGTGCTGACGTGTTGTGAAAAAAAGAAAGAAAGTATTGTTGATAATAATATCTTGATTGAAAAATAAAATATTAAGATCTGGACGTTTACTTGTGTTTGTTCAAGGATACCTAGACACCCCATGCCAAGGTGAATTTAGTACACACCTAATTCCACCTGTTTTAACTATGGTATCATTCTCCCCCTGTGATACATTACTTTCTCCTATTTATACTTTTTGCAGAATAATGGTTGTGTAGAAAATATGGTAAAAATTCCACACAATTGAATTTAGTTGAAATATTATCGACCTGATAGTAGTGTAATTAAGTTATTATCCATAACTGCCGTATAATAAAGTTACTAGATCAAGGACACACTGTGACCTGATGCAAGATGTAGATCACTTCATAAAAACAAGATGATCACTATCTTGAAATTCTGTTTGCAGACTGTAACTTGATGATGTTTCCACTATTCATTTAAAACTTAACAAAGTAGAAGACAAAACCCAGCACTATTTTGATATGCCCAGGACCAGTATCGCAGCTATCATCTTGCATACATCTGGCATCCATCCATCTGATGGACATTGCAATTACTAGTATGTGTTGCAAGATGATAGCTGCGATAACAGTTGTGTCTATACTATACATATTAACGCCTGTGGAAAGGCCATGTTTTATCCTGATAATAGTTATATCAAGGCATCAGTGGAAGCGGGTTATGGAGGGTATAACTTTGATGATAGAAAATTTAAAAAACGGTACTTCCCTCATGGGCACACACCCCATTCACGGCCACATGCCTAACACTCATAAATTATATCTAAAAAAATTTTTTGAAGATCAAGGTTCTGTAGAAAGGCCAGTAGGGAAATGAAGGTCATACTATTATAAAACCCTTCGTACAACTAATGGTTCCTGAGGTTTGACAGAGAAAATATTAAAGTAAAAATATCAGTAAAAAGTATGAAGTCAAAGCCATGGAGAGGGTCAAAGGCCAATCAAAGCCCTACTATGACGTTGGAACCAATGTTCCTATCAAGTACATGCGTCCTACATCTTACAGTTTCTATGATACAGCCTAGACCAGACTTTTACCACAGCCATCCTGGAAATAGCTGTTTAGTAAACAAGATAGTGTTCAAAAAGAAACGAAAGGTATGCTACTGGACTTAGAGATCCTGCATATCAATTAAGTCCCAGAATTCTTGAAGCTCTTGCAAATTTGACCTTAAATAGATATACCATCCAACAGAATACTTACATTCACAGACAAGTAATACATACTCTATCAGTAGAAAGTACAATTGATGTTTCAAGTAATATAAATTTGGTAAAAATACCAAATGTTGTGTCTACCATTCTTAACTTGGTAGAAAACCGATTTATAATTTAATTGTACTGTTGTTACACAACTTAAACCCTTTCCAATAAAAGATGTCCTAAGAAGAATTACAATCCATTTGATTTTCTGGACCATACAGACTTTCAAGATTATATAAATAACTCAGACCTTTGACTCCCATTTAACAGACACATCATAGAGTTTCATTTTCATCATATTACTGTCACTCAAGGATGTTGTTTGACTGGGTAACAGAACCTAAGGTCTAGTTCTGTGATACATTTGTCCTTGTAAAGTAAGTTTTAGAGTTAGTGTTATGGTCACGGATCCGGCACGGTAGCAATTACTGGTTGCTTTTAAATTGTAACAGGAAAAGACAAAGTATTTAACTTAACAAATTTATTTAACAATCAAAAATAATGATTGCAGTCAACTGGTATGCCATCAATAATACATACAATGATATAACAATGAAACCATTCTGACCAGGCTATGGTAACTAACAGTTAAGTTTTTTGTCCACTGTATCCAGCAATCTGTCCTGTGATCTGTCCGGTGTCCAAACGAAAACAGATATCTGTATCCTGTGATCCATTCATTATCCGATAAGACAAAATGCTCTTATCCTGTGGTCCTTCAATGTGCAACCATGCAAAATATCTCTATACATATATATTCAGAGACTTACACAACTATATTATCTGCTCAAAGATATGAACAATGTCCTAAATGCAGTAAATCCGCTCTCTGGTAGAACTACAACACTGCATGCAGATGCAAAAAGTATCCAATTTGAAAGTACAGCAAATCTGTCCAGATACGGTATCCAGTTCGCTCCAACAAGAGTTCACCACAACACAAGAAGTATATATCTATTTGTTGGTAGTTATAAAATACAATAAGCTTTCCTTGTAGCCAGTGAAAAATATGTTCATCAATGTTATATAACTAACTTGAAGGTAACACCTGTCACGAGAAACAGTGAGGAAGCTGTAGAAATGAGTTTACAAAAGTTTCCCTAAATCTATGAATATAATAACTTAGGTTATTGAAACCTAGAGGGATTTTCCAGTTTATAAATAGACAAGAAACATCAATGCACCGGCACAGTGCAATTAACAATTGTAATTTCCTATTTTGCCTAAGCCAGTGAAATGGAGTACTTAAATCCCTCAAAGAATTGAAAGCCAAATTCTACACAATAGAGCACACTGCTAAAAGTAAATGTGTTTCCTTTAATGTAAACCTTTCTGAAAACAGGGGCCGGTTTCACGAAGCCTCCTTTGTTTTTTCCTTCCTTAAAGTAAAGGAAGGGGGATTTCTAACCTTTGGCAAGGCTTCCCTTAAATCCTGTTTCACAAAGCCTCCTTTATTCCACCTTACCAAAGATTTTCCTTAAAACAAAGGAAGGGTGATTCCCTGTATAACCACACTGCTTGGAATTTCCCCTCCATTACTTATATAACCTTTACACAATTTATTTTAAATATTAAGAAAGTAAATTGCATCTTAGCTTTTTAACTATTTTAATCTTAGTACATTAGGTACATTTAATTTTCAGATACATTATTTGCATTTTTATTTCTTTTGGGAGTTGTTTCCAAAACCTATAACCACACCAATGTTTTTCTTTCACTGTAAGTACATGTGTACTTGTGCACTTATTTTGTACCTAAATTACCTTATGGAGGCAATGTCCATATTGTAACACTGTTAAAGATCAGTAAAGTCAGTAAATCTATATTTTACTATATTTTAATAAATTTTGTAAAATGCAGATTGGTTGTGATTATATTTTGCAAATTAATACAGTAGGTCACATTACAATCTTTTACCCAAAGTAAGGGAGGGGCCTTTTATGTTCAAGGAAACTCCATGAATATGTTTCTCACTTCAAAAGTTTGAACATCAATTTTTCAAGAATTAAACAACCAAATTGTATGAAATAAACAGCAAAACATTGTTTGTGGATGTAGGTTTGACAATAATGTTTCAAGTTCTATATATTTAGGTGGATTCACCTTAAAATGTTCACTAAAGTTAATGAACATTCCTTGAATGACACTTCCTTAAATCTAAGGTAGGTCCTTAGCTTCCTTGAAATTCAAGGTAGTTTTCAAGGTCTCCTTTAAGGAAGGAGGCTTTGTGAAACTGAGATCTTTTAAAGGAGGGAGAAAATCAAGGAAATCCTAGAATTTAAGGTCACCTTTATCTTAAGGAGGCTTCGTGAAACCGGCCCCTGATCTGAAATTTCTCTATTTTTCTCCAGCCTTTTGGAAAATTAGTCAGAACTAAGTTGTAATGGACTATTATTTAAAATTTACCTATTATGTAAAATTATTTGACCATCGAGTTAACTAAATATTTATAACTTCAATGTAATGTTTAAATTACCTGCAGCTCTTTCGTTTTATGTAATGTTAACTTTAAACTAATTCAAATTTCTATTGGTTTATAGGAAGCCAAGTCTTGTTTAAATTTGTCTCGGTTTAATCACCAATTTGACTTTTTACCAAACAAAGCTTGGCCAAGTAAACTTTCTACCAGTAGAACACGAAATTCTACCAGACTGAACATTCTACAATAGCATATATGTGCACTGAGCAACTGCAATATGTTAATAACCACAGCAGCTAGTGCTTGATACATCGCTTTATTTTATTTGAGGAGGCCATAACTTAGAGGATGTTAAGTTTTCCAGATAATAGACATTTTGTTCAAAAGTTATGTTTCAGGAGTGGTTGAAAAAAGTCCCAACCTTAATTATCTGGAAGCTAAAATTCCTCATTATTATATTCAGGTAGCTTAATAAATAATGAGACTCTACCTTATACAGAATCATAGAAGTCTTTCTTCCTTTGAGCTTAATCCATGTGGCAAGTTTAACTGATGTTACTTAAACAGTAAGGCAGTTAGATAATGACAAACCCCCAGTTTTTACTATAAGGTGGCCATAGCATATTAAGAAGGATAAGGTGACAAGAAAGGAAAAAATGTCCATTTGGTGAACTTTTATCACCTTATTTTGGTAAACTTCAATAACAAAAACAAGTTAGACTTTTAAAAATCGAAAAAAAGCCAGAAGGTTCAGCCAAACTTTATTACTATAAGGAAGCTATAGTTTTATTCATGGTAAAAATTCAATGTCACCAGAGAGTCAGGATATTTTTGGAAGGTCTTTATGTATGTGCCAAGTTTGGTTGAAAAATGTAAAAAACTGAGTCCATATTAGGGTGAGAAGCCAATTCTAGACATAAAAGTGCCCAAAAGGTGCAAGATACATGGTTGAAATTTTATAATGTGGAAGGATATCAAGAAGTTGCTGGATAACTTATCCAGCAGAATTCTAAAATCCTGATCTTTTTGAGATATGGACAGATTACCTAGGTATTTAGGTATCAACCATCTAAAGTGTACTATGTTCCACCTGGCATTTGATATATAGATGAAACTAGAAAATGGCTGATTTTTTAATGTTAAAGTGTCCTCATGGGATGAAATGAAATATGTTGCTGAAGGTGAATACTGTAATTGCAGAAATAATTGGCAACTTGCTCTATCATGATTGATTGTTCAGATACAATGAAATAAAAATTGGCTGGGTCAAATCAGGTCGAAAAATTGTTTGAAATCGCTATGTCAGTAGTTGAGACACAAAGACCCCCAAATATGGATCTAGCTGATTTTTCACACAAGCAGAATAAATTTTGTACGGCAGGCTACATATTTGAGATATTAGCCATTTTATAAAGACACTTTGGGTTAGTGTGACCCAAGAATCAGTCAGATACTGACAATAACAAAATAATTTCTTTAGTAAAATAACAAATTCCTGATTGCTAAAGGCATTTGTTTTCCCCTTTGCGTGAAAAGAAAGTTGAAGGTCAATATTATTGTTTGGTTATATGACCTCGAAAAAGGTCAAAGGTCAGTGTAGATAACAATTTTCAAGGAAAATGAAACGAAATGGCTTGATGGAGAATGGGCATAGGATATAAAAATAAATCTGAAAAATCTAATCAGAAGTTTTATTGTATTCTCCATCATTTGATCTGAAGGCAAAACTTCATCTTGATACATAAAGTAATAATAGGTCCATTAACACAGCCAGGTCATACATTATTGACAGGGTTTGCAAAAAGCACACTGTACCGGGATTCTTAATTATGATGATAAAAATTAATAAACTTTGTCTGCTTTTCAGATGAAACATGCAAATCACTGGACAATCCAATTATAATTTTACTTTAAATGAACATTAGCATTAGTCACACACACTGCAGATAATTTCTGTCTGTCACACAGACAGTAATGAATAAGAAACACATATGCTGAAATAAAAATGACAGTAAACTACATGCTGTAAATTATTCCTACAAACACCATTGAAAGTTTATACTAGTATATAAATAAAAATATCCATATAACATAGTTTATTATAATAGGAAGTCATCCCATTATCTTAAAGTTGGATTCTGACTAAATGAGTGTGTGGTAACCCTATTGCTTCATTATCAAAGGTTAATAATAACTAAAGGAACACATCGTAGCTTTGTCAGTCTAATCATTTGTCATTAGCTGTCACTCTGACTGGATATACATATTCAACTTTATAAGATTATCCATCAGTTATAATTAAGTATTTGTGCAAATACAACCTAAATAGGACAAGAGAGGTAATATTGTCATTGGGTGGCAACTTTTTTACAATCAGATAAAAGAAGCTTATATCAACATTTATTTTAAAAAGCTGTCTTCAGGCATGTCATATTTTGTATGGCTAAATGCTGTATTGACAAAGCTGTACTCAATTACATCAAATGCTTGGTAAGATTTATTACACAAATATGAATGTATGATACATTTAAAAATACCAGTTGTCATGAAATGTAAACTTCTATTAGACAGGTAGCTAAAACATACAATTGATTCTGCTTGTCATAATTATAAGGAATACAAAGTTTAAAATATAGTGTTGTAGTCACGTGTAATCTGTACTCGATACAAATTTGCAAACACATAACAGTTCACTTCAAGTATATTTGTATAATGCTTCTTTAGCACATAAATCTTATTTTATTATTTTCTACATCACTCTGTTCTGTACAAATGACATGTTTTACATCATTTACTATAACACAGGTTTTTCAAGTACTGCAGAATCTTGCTTTAAAACAACAAATATATCCATTCCTCTAATTATGTCTCCAGACAGGACTCTTTGGACCGAAAGAGTATGTTCAAAGCAAATGCCTGGAACACATCTTTCTCTTAGGGAAGTAAATAATCCAAGGTGCAAGCATTATTACTAGCAGATGTTTCAGCAGTATGTGATATTTTAGGATCTGTAACCGTTTCTAAAGAATGTCTTGGCCAGATAATAATTCTTAATAACAATAAATCCTTTTGACCAGATAGAATATAACCTTAATTCATCAAGGTTACAGACAACTTATTTTAAGTCAATAACAAGGTTGTTCAATTTATCACTATCTTCAGGTAATTTACGTAAAATGCGGAAGAAAGTAGTTAGTAGTTTTAAGACTGAAATAACCCAGCTGTTTGAGTCCAGTCTAAAAGATCACAATGTGTCTGAACTATTATCACACTATAATAAAAGCCTCAAGAATCTAGATATCCTTGCACCTTTGAAAGAGAAGAAGTTTATGATTAGACCCAACACAAAGTAGTACACTGCGAATCTCCACCAGGTTAAGGTTTTTAAACATCACCTGGAGAGAAAACGGAGTAAATCCTACTGAAATGATGACTGGGTTCTCTATCGCAAGCAGTATAGGGTTGTAAACTCCCTTCTGGTTAAAGCCAAGACTGAATTCTACTCTTGCCAGATCATACAGCTTGAGAAGCATAGAAACGCTCTTTTGCACAGCCAAAAGCATGCTGAACATGGCAAGTGCACCATCTCTCCCCAGTGATGATGAAACAGAGACTTTGCCTGCTCGTTTAGTTGCTTTTTCATGGACAAGATTGTAAAAATTAGATCTGCAATTTATTCTGAGTCAGATATATCTGTAATGCACTTGGGCAAAGAAGACCTGTTTCCTGATCTTAAGAATGATCATACATTTAAAAAATTTGCAACCTGCAACAGAAGGATAAATTTGGAAGATAATTTTAGCTTCATCATCAGCATCTTGTAATGTGGATCCTATCCCTACACCACTTCTTAAAATATGGTTTGAGGAACTACTCCCAACCATCACTAAAACTGTCAACACTTTTCTATCCAGTTGTACTCTTCCTGACTCTATGAAAGAAGCACTTGTTAAACCACTACTGCAAAAACATCACTTGGCCCTGAAGTCCAAAAGAACTATATATGTATCTAATTTTAGACTTGCGTCCAAAATAATAGAAAAACAGTAGCTACCTGTCTCAATGAACACTTATCCAGGAATAACCTTATGGAGCATATGCAGTCTGCCTACATACAGTTTCATTCCACTGAAACAGCATTGCTCCTTGTTAAGAATAATATACTTATTCCCCTTGATCAAAGAAAATGATAACACTAGTTCTTACTGACGTTTCAGTGGCCTTTGATATGATTGACCATAATATCCTGATGAGATGGAGTCAAGATTTGGCATTACTGGTTCCTGTCTAGAATGGTTCAGAGATTACCTCTCAAACAGATGCAAGATTGTCCACACTAACAACAAGGTCTCTGAACCAAAAGTTTTCAACTTTGGCGTTCCCCAGGGGTCGATGCTTGGCCCCATTCTTTTTACCATGTACACTTTATGTTACTCTCCACCCCAAGCAGGATTTCAGTGCACAGTTGCAGTCACTAAGCCAGTGCATAGATGACATGTGGATGTGGATTTACCTAAATATGTTAAAACTCAATGATGACAACACTGACATCCTTCTGATTGGTTCTAACAACTCTCTCAATCACTTCAGCTCAGTGTCTGTAAAAGTTGGTAATGCCTCAGCAACCTCGAGCCAATCAGTTACAAACCTGGGTTGTATCTTTGACAGCAGATTGAATATAAATGACTTGATAATAAGAAAACATCAGTCTGCCACCTTTCATCTTTGGTCAATTTACAGGGCAAATATATATTTGACCACAGATGCAACAAAATCGCTTATTCATGCATTTGTCACATCATGGTTGGACTATGCATACAGCCTCTAATATAGTGTACCATACGCTCAGCTGAATAGACTTTAGAAATTGCAAAACTTTGCAGCACGAGTCATTTCCAAGACTCATAGATTTGACCATATATCTCGTGTTCTCAAAGACCTTCATTGGCTTTCAATATCTAAGAGAATTGAGTTTAAAATCCTGGTCCACACATTCAACTCTATTCGGCAAACTGCTCCATCCTACCTGGGTGACGTAATTTCTCCATACACACTTAACAGAACACTCCGGTCATCTGATGGGAACTTACTTTTTACTAAACCATTAAACACAAAATATGGACAAGTTGCTTTTCAAAATGCTGGACCTTTTCTGTGTAACAAACTGCCATCTTACATAAGGAACTGTGACATTTTGTTGGATTTTAAGAAGTACATCAAGATTCATCTTTTTAGAATTGGTTTTACATAGTCTTTTAATATGTTTAAACTTTAACTTTTCACCATATTTTTCCATATTCTTTAATTAACACTTAGAGCTTTGTTCTTAAGAATAGGTGCCATATAAATGTATGAAAATAATAATGATAAATAAAATAAGAGAGACAGTGTGGTACATTGTGTAAAAAGGAACCTATGCATAACATGGAAACTATGATTCAGTTTCAATGTGTTTATAATTACTTCAGAAAAAGCTTCCTAATATCTGTGTAGCATTCTCGTTTTTATCAGGTTTTACTACAGTTAATGAACTTAATGTTTTGAGCTTTGTAACAGGATGTGCACTGCACATTGGTATCTAGCTTGAGAATAATTTTAGTTGGCATGTACACATGCACAAACTGCTAAGGAAACTCAGTAAATGATATTTTTGTCTATCCAGAAACCAATGCTTGGAATATGGGATGCTGTATGGTAGAAAGCTTCTCAATCAATTTGTGTAAATTGGACCTAATCCAAGTTGTCCCTTAATAATATTGGTCTTTCTTTGTTGAGCTAGGATGGCCGAAATTACACCAGATCTGTCAGCAGCACATATTATAAATTTTAAACAACTATACCCCATATTATTGTGTTTCCTCTACTCTTTGGGATATAAGAAAATATCAGTTAATAAAACCCACGTGGTATACAAACATCAACATTAACAGTATAATTGCATCAAAATTCCAATGTTTTCCAGTTGGAGTTAAATCTTGTAACAATTTTGTTTTATCTTTTTACATGGGGATATAGCATCCTCCTTTGAAAACCTTATTGTTAAAAATACATGATGTGGGCAAATTAAAGCAGCTAAAGTTAAAAACGTTGTTTTGCATAAGTGAGATATACTTGAAATGAACTTAAGCTATGTTGAAGCATGTCTTGTTCACAATTTACATATTATAAAAAGCCCAACTGGTGACTGTGGCATTTTGGTATAAAACATCATGTTAAAAATGTAGAATATATGCCTTCATAGGCATCAGAATATAAAATATATGCATCATCATTATAATCATCTTCGTTGTGGGCGTCATTGTTCACAGGAGGTTTATTGAAACCCTTGCTGATTTTACCTTATTGTTTGACTAAGATATTATTTTATTCCAAAGCTTAGTAAAAAGATTCTTTACAGCTGTCGCAAGAACATGACCAATTGTCGCAGAAACCCCGTCTGAAAGTAAAAGGTATTACCTCATAAATATACATGCAATAAAGGTTGTGAGTACTTAAAGCAGTAACCTTTGACATTAACATTGAAACATGATCCATCAATCATAAGTAAGCTATTTTTGAAAGCCAAAGCTGGAATTTTATGTCCTTTTCAGTGGTTAAGGTCATATCAGACTAAATCCTCAGTGAGACTCAAAAGTTTCTATAAGCTGGATTTAAAGCTGTTATCACAGATGTAGGAGCTAAGTTATAAATTTCCAAACTTTTAACCATTCAGTCACTGAGGTCTTTGAGAAAGGCTTATTGTATCCAGATTCAAAAACTTAAATTTGTTTCAGTGTTATTTTAATTTTACCGAAAGTTACTGCTTCATATTAGTATTTTGTTTATTGGTGTTACAAAATGAGTAATATCTGGTATGCATTTTGAACAAATAATTCATGGAATTTATCAAAATATTTGGGAGCATAATGCATGGTTACATGATAAAGCAAAGTGAAATCATTTTACATTAATGAATAGTCTTTCTGAATTAAATCTTTTTTGGACAATTGTCATGAATTCATGTAAAACAGTGAATCACCTTGACGTTCTCTTCGATCTTCGTCCATATAGGCAATTAGTTGGTCTTTTGCTGCATTCTCATCCCTTAAGGCTGATATTATCTCCTAGATTGTGATAACAATAGACAATAAGACACAGATATTCAATGATTAAAAAACCCAGAAAGATGCACATATTGTCACTTATGGTTGTAATTCCTTTGCCATGCAATCAGATTTATAAAACTTCTATTTAAGGGAACCAAAGATAACTTGTGAGTCTCAGGAGCTTTCAGATACTGTTGTACACATTCCGGTGTTCACATTCTTACCCTGTTACCAGCACTGAGTGCCACTAAATGTTCAGATGCATACCTTGTTCATGGTCAGCATTTCCTTACAGTGTTCCATATCGGACGTTAATTTTTTCACTTGTCTCTCCAAGTTCTTCTCCATCTGTTGACTGTCCTTTTGGTACTGTTCTGCCTGTTCTTTTCTATGTTCATCACTTATCCTTTTGTACTCCTTGCCTCTGTCTGACAAGATCTTTTTCTCAGCCTTAAATGACCAAGATATGACATCATTATCAATCTGGGGTAATTAATATAGGGTAATAATTAATCAACAGTTGTTAACTACAATACACATACATGTATTACTTTATACATTTACACATGTTTTACATATTTGTATAAATTTTAGCTTTAATTTTTTTATTTGAGGTTTCGCAATTGCTTTCAACACTAAACAGGCCATATCACGACTGGTTGTAGGAAGGACAGAGTATATACAACCAGTATATACAGTTGGTCAAGGTTTTCTACTGTAAACTGCCGACCAATGGCAAGTAACTATCAGCTTTCCCACTGAGGTAGAGCTGTGGAGCTTTAATGTTTATGAACATATTTGACGTTCTTGTAAATATAGTTACTTCCCTAATCTGGAAGCCAAGATCCTCCATGCCTTAATAGGTAGCTAGTTGGGCATCTAATGATAGGGTGTCACTTCTGTGGCCAAATTTTAAGACAATCTTCGATGAGACTATATCACAATTTATTAACTAAAATTAACTGTCTATTATTCATAGTTTCATACATACACTAGACCTGGCTCAGTGGAGACAAAAGAGTTGTTTAATCATTCCATTGTACTTTATGCATTTGCAATGGGACGTCCTCAGTAATTCGTAGTGGCAAGTTTTGCATAAAATCACAGGCTGTCACGTTTGTTGGGAGAACTCCCACCTCTAAAAATACTGAACTCAAGGTAAGTACATATTTTGAGCTTTAGATCATAATTTCAGCAACATATTAAGGATCATTGCAGAAATGCTGCTGATGTTTTTTGTGGATGTCATAGGAGAATAAAAAGCTTCATGGCAATCTTAGAAAGGGTAATTGGCAACTACCAACTATGATGTACCCATAATATAATTGTAGAGAAGGGAAACCCAGGGCTACAGGACCTTAGGCCTTCTGCAGTAGGTTTTTAGGAAAATTACATAGCCTGCTGTGGCAAAGTGTCATGTTGGCACTGTGATATATGGGCACTGGACACAAGCTACACTGCCCAACAACCCATCACGACAGATAAAAATGCATTCATGAACTAATAGAATGTCCCAGATGGCATGGATCTTGAGACAGAAATACATTGCCATAAAATATCCATAAACTTAGGGAAGCAAATTTCCGTCTATCGCTTGGGCAACGGGCAATTGAAGAAGCTTAGGACTTTGCAATATTGAAATCAAACAGGCCCAAAGAGCCTACCTGGCTAGTCTGTACCCCTAATTTGATAAAAGATACTTATTTTAGCATCAAATATATCCATATAAAAGTCTGAATCTTCTTTTCTATGTATGGGTTTGATGAAATCCACCTAATTTTTCAAATATGGGCAAATATATATTCAGTATTGAAAACTTAACTTTTCAGTTGTTCAGTCCTAGAAACCAAACATGTAGAGTACAATACTCGGGGTTGCTGGTTGTTGGACACCTAGAGTATTTGAAACACTGGTAAATAAAAAGAAATTTGTATTAAATTACACTTGATTACAAGGCCATGAGATCCTGGGACTCTCCTAGTTATAGCGATTAATACAGTTGTATGAACGAATCTTGTTGATAACTAAGCATTATAGCAGTTGGAGGTTAAGCATATGCTAAAAGACCCAACCATCTCATTTTGGGAGTATTTATTCCCTAAACATTTTGATCTGTTACTCTGGGTACATGTAGATATAGTCCTGTGGCAAACAGGTCTACATGAGGAGTGTACCACTTTAAGTTAAGTTTGAACACGTGAGAATGTTGAGGCC
Source organism: Sabellastarte sp. h YS-2021 (assembly GCA_964017235.1). Taxonomy (NCBI): domain Eukaryota; kingdom Metazoa; phylum Annelida; class Polychaeta; order Sabellida; family Sabellidae; genus Sabellastarte; species Sabellastarte sp. h YS-2021. The sequence continues at coordinate 110,437,711 of OZ024934.1, forward strand.
ATTCTCTTGACGGAAGTTGATCTGGATGGAGAATCTGCTATTACTTTGGAACACCCTCAAATGGGCTGGTATGAAATGAGATTTTTTACTGGTTCTACTAGTTTGTAATAGCAGTGGTCACTGTGGTGCAGTGGTAACACACTCGCCTCACATCTTTGAGGTATGCGGTTCAAATCCTGAACACTATGTTGGAAAGATGGTAATTTTTTGACCAACTATATTCACCGTTTTCCTCTGCCCATAAAACTACCTATCATGATATGACCTATACAGTGTGGGAGTGTTGTTAAAACCCCAATTGATAAACAAATCCACAGGACAGCACACATCTCCACTGAATGGGTTACTCCTTGATTGTTTATGTGATCTACTACTGTTGAACTGCCTGTAAATATCAATTCTTTCTAAATTATTTCATGGATGTTTAAACTGTTAGGAGCACAGCTTATGTGTAGCCTTGACTCTGGTGGAGACATTCGTTCATTTACCATATTTTCATCTAAATACACCAATCTGCAGTTTAAGTGTGTCAATTTGAGAGTTGTGGATGAAGGACTAAACCTTTGATCGTGTTTTGTGGAGTCTGCCATCAGTTTTAATAAGCTGTTATGGTGTCCGACCGGGTAAGTTTGTTCAGCAATAGAGGTGTTATGGTCATGGGGAAAGCATGGTAGCAATTACCGGTTACTTTTAAGTTGCAACAGGAAAAGACAAAAAGTTTAACCTAAAAAAATTTACTTAGCAATGAAACATAATGATTACAGTCAACTGGTATGCTCTCAATGGTACATACAATGATACAATAATGAAACCTATATGACCTGACCACTGCACTGACAGTTAAGTTTATCCACTGTATACAGCAAATCTGTCCTGTGATCAGTCCTGTGAACCATCCAATGTCCACTGGCATACAGCTATCTGTATCTGCTGAATGTTTGATAACACGAAATATCTTTATCCTGTAATCCTTTTGATATCTAATCTTACAAAATGTCTGTATAGAGGTATTCAGAGAGTTTGCACAATTGTACGGTCCGCTCCAAGATATGGACAATGTCCAAAATGCAGTAAATCCACTCTCAGTTATGTGAATATAGAATAACCAAAGTACAACAAATCTATCCAGACACTATCTAGTTCACTCCAGCAAATGTTCACAACAACATAAGTAGCTTATAGCCACTTGATATTAGCACTAAGACACAAGTAGCCTTCCTTATAGCCTAGGTAAATTGGTACCATGTATAACCTTTAGAAACTTACTAGTCACAAGTATACAAATTACACTTTAAATATAGTTTCTGGACAGGGTGTCTGCACAGATATTAAAGTTTCCTTTAATATGTTCTATCTGAAGATTGTATTCTTGCAAAACATTTAACTCCAGTTCAATAATCTTCTATTTTTGTTCTTTATTTTGTTCTTCAAGACTAAAAGACTGTGATCTGTTTTCAACGGTGGGTTTTGATGATAAAGATATGTAGATGTCAAAATGCTAAATGGCCAAAATGAGGGTTAAACATTATTTTTCTATTGTAGAGTAGTTCTTTTGATGTACATTAATTTTTTCTTGAAAATAGTAAATAAAATTTTCAGTATCTTCATCATCACATTGCGGTAAAACTACACCTGCAGCTACAACACTAGCATCCACAGCCAGCCGGAAAGGCTTAGTGAAGGCTGGCATACATAGTTAGTACAGGTTTTTTTACTTTGCAAATGATTTTTGAAAAGCTTCTGTCCAATGATATTTTATATCTTTCTTCAGTGGCTCAGTCAGTGGCGCAGTGAACTCTGAGAAATTTTTTACAAAATTTTCTATAATACCCTTTTATTCCAAGCAACGTCATTAAACTTTTCTTATTTTCAGGAATGGGGAAGTCAATGATGCTTTTGACTTTTGCTTTGATTGGTGTCATAACTCAATGCCTAAGTAAATAACTTTGACTTTCACAAAGTTACTCTTTGATATATCTACAGTAAGGTTTGCCTGTTTGAGCTGAAACAAAACTTCCTTAAGCCTTTTGAAATGTTCTTCCCCAAGTATCACTAAAGATGACAATGTAATCCACATACCCCTTAACACCTTCTAAGTCCTTCAAACACATATTCGTTAGTCTTTAAAGTGTGGCTTGGGAATTTTTCATGCCTAATGGCATTACTTTGTTTTGATACAGACCATCTGGAGTCACAAATGCTGATATTTCTTTTGCCTGCTCAGTAAGAGGTACATCCCAGTATCCTATCAGTAAATTACATTTTGTGATATATTTGGCATTGCCAATCCAATCAATACAGTCTTCCATTCTTGGGATAGGAAATGAATCCGTTTTACTCAAAACATTGACTTTTCTGTAGTCAGTGCAATATATGATTGAACATCTGGTTTCAGGACCTAAGCACAAGGAAATGCCCAACTACTTTGACTTGGTTCAATTATATCTTTGTCCAACATGTATTGCACTTCCTGCCTTAATTTTTCCAGTTTGATAGGGTTTACCCGATACAGATGCTGTTTAATTGGACTGGTATTGCCAACATCTGCATCATGCATAAGTACATTCCCCTTGAGATCAAGACAAGCAAAATGTAAGGTGGATTAATATTTATTCTACAAAAAGTTTTTTGTAAAATTTAACACTGTTATCATACAATTATACTCTGATAATTTACAAGTTCTTTTTGTAAAGTTTAACATTGTTAACATATTATAATAATCTGACAAATTATAGAATACTGTGATTAATCTGACCGTGATGAGTTACACAAACCAAGGTCACTGGTAAATGTAAGCTATTGCAATAGAAACCCCCAATGATTAATATCTACAAAATAATTATACACAGCCCAATACCGATGCAAACACATAACACTTAGCAGCTGATGCAAGGAATAACCAGTGGCCCTGGCTGTTGAGGCAATGACCTGTATGACCAAAGGTCATATGCACAATACAAATGTCAAAGCTAGAAGTGGATATGGGTGGATTAAAGGATATCCGATGACACTGAATGCTAGAGGGGTGACCTTTTTACTCAAAGGTCAAGGTTAGAAGGTGAAATGTGAGTGAATTAGATTGTAATGTGAAGTAAAAATTCCACCAAACAGCAAAACGGTAAGTAGGTGTTGTCGAGAGAAGGTGAAACAAAGGGAAAGACAGAAAATTGGCTGTTTGTACCTGAAGGATTATAACAATGTAAGCAAATGGTGTGGTGGAAAATTGGAGGTATTGATATTGCAAAGGCGAAAACGGCAAAGTTATGTGCCATAAGGTAGACCCTTACAGGTGGCAGGTAATTATTAGGTGAAGAAATATTATTTAACATAATTATTCATAAAAGGTAATAGAGAAGTAGATTCACCTGAACAATGGGCAGCCTAGCCGCCACCAGGAGTGCAGGAAAGTCCTAAAACATTCACATCTAGGTTTTCCTGGGGCTGGTCTGAAAACGAGGGACGATCTGACAGAGGTCCTACTAATGTATCCCTTGTAGAATAATGCTCCAGGGTCATTTTTAACTGCTTCAAGAATATGATTAATGGATAGGTATTGCAATGTAAAATAAGAAAATTTAAATTCTAAATATTTACATTTATGGATTGCATCATTTATAGATGAGCCCTTGGGCAACCGAAGTCGGTTATTCTATGACGGTTAGTAGAGTTTTGCTTCACACTAGTCATTAAAGGGGACACATGTATTTTGAAGTCTAAGATCTGAAATTGGCTATAAAGGATGGAACCTCATGTATATGTGCATCAACATGAGTTTCATAATTTAATACTGAAGCATGATTAACATCTGAAGAAGAAAGGCGACAAGTCCTATCAAAATCGAAAGGAAAGCCAAATTGTATGAGATCTGGTGATTGCTTGTCCCAATAATCAGCTAAGTAGTGTGTCCACCTATCTGGATTCAATTGGGTTTCTGCAATTTAAAAAAAATTGGCACCCCACTTTTTCTAATTAGTTTGTGTGATTGTAAAAAAGAAATTCTTCCATGTAACCTCAGGACCATGATACAACTTGAAATCATTAAAACCCTGAACATTTACCCGAATCCAAAATCACATACCCAAGTACCTGAATCTAAGCTTTATTGTTGTTAATATCGCCAACCTTAGCTGGCCAAGTACAGACATATCTCAACTTCATAAATTCACCTAAAATGAAGCTATTCAATTAAAATGTACAAGAATATTGTTTTCTCGCCCTTGTACAACATTTATAGTATTTTATGTATCTTTTATTTTGGTTGTTTATGCATTGTTAAATTTATAGTATTTTATGTATCTTTTATTTTGGTTGTTTATGCATTGTTAAATCGTCAGTATATTAACACAGTTACCTAATTCCGAGTACTTAAAATGCTGTATATTGCCAAAATAGCGACATGCACTCCTTAAATAAATAAGAGTACAATATTTTCACACAATTTTTGATAATTTTGCATTTATAAAATTCACTTACAAACCTGAAGTAAAAAGTGAAGTTTCAATCCCGAAATTAAATTCGAGCAATAGTGTAATGCTGTCATGATAATTGCATGGGCGATAGGTTATGTGACTCCATTTTATATAAACATCTGTGTTTTGAATGTACAGAAGTCTTTTTTATTTAACAGTTCTTCCGTGTGATACTGTTTTGAATGCCAAAAAAGTGTCAGACAAGAAATAAACTAAATGGTTGGATCCCATTATATTATTGTAAAATAACAGACTCACCAGTAGTTATCTGTAGTGATGTAGTTGGATTTCCTCTAGGTGTTCTTCCTTTGAATGTGCACAGATAAATGAATGGACTTGGTTTATTTCCTGTTCTGTACTTCCAGTGGGGAGATGCTAAAACTCAAATGGTAGGCGAACGGACTTCCATTCGAAACTACCCGGCGGCTTCACTTCATTCCTCCCGATTTTGTTTAGAACAGGTCCATCCGTCATCTGAGGTTGCCAAGGTGGGTGATTGCCAGACCAGACCAGGGTTTTTAACGCCCTTACAACAGTCCTTGACATATAGAACAGTGTTGCCTATCCTTTTGTTTCTTTCCAGAGAACATACAACAATTCTTGACATGTAGAACAATGTTTATAATCCTTCTGGTTTCTTTTGAGTCTCCTCAACAGTTCAAGGACCTGTAGAACAATGTTGAGAATTCATCTGATTTCCTTTCGAGACTGAGCACATGAACATTCATGGAGTAATAGCACAACAGTTCTGGAACTGGTAGAACAATGTTGATAATTCCTCTGTCTTAGAAGATGCTTAACAGTTCAGTATGATGAACAATGTTGCTGTAATCCCTCCAACTGTCTGGTAACCGGGACAATGTTGTGAGATATCTATAACAGTCCTTTACATAGAACAATGTTGATGAATTTTGCAACAGTTCATTTCACCATGTAGAACAATGTTAATACTCCCTCTGTTTTACTCATTCATACACACAATACCCTCAAACCTTTAGACCGTAGAGATCTGCAGCGTTCTTTCTGGTAGTGGTCAGCACTGCCCTGATAGTTGTGTCTTTGAGTTGAGCTACACGTCGAGCTACTTCCTCAAGACCATAAGGGGTATTGTAAGCACAGCTTCCATATACTGGGGGCGTCAAGTATGGAGAATCTGTTTCTAACAGGATCTGATCTAAATCCAAGTGCTCCACGACAGCTTCAAGTTCTGGATTTTGATCCTTTCGCAAAAGCAAACCAGTGACTCCAATCCTTATTCTAGGAAACCTTGCCAACCAGTCGCGAAGCGTGGACATACCCCCGTTAAAACATAGAAAATGAAGGTTTATATCCTCTCTATGGAATGCAGGTATCTCCTCCTCAAAGACCTTGAGAAAGGTTCCATAAGCATCCATACGGTTTCCCTTGTCCCTGCAGGGAATCACAATGGCTTTGTGGTGGTACAATTCTTCCCTAACAAACATCTGTAGGAACTTCCTACAAAGTAGGGTTTGTTGAGCTTTAAACTTTCCAAAGTGGCCACTTAAGTCAAATCCAATCTCACCAAGGCCAACACAACGTGGATCCTTGATGACGCACATTCTAACCCTCTCGAAATCCTCATCTGTGGCAGTATGGGCGAGTTTGGGGTGCAATCCGTGTGTGTGGAAAATCCTGGAGTCTTTCTTCTACATCTGTCTCAGTTCCTTACTTGGCGCTTCATGACAAAAGTTTGCAACAACGGCTTCAAGATACACTGGAGTTGCCGGCATTGGACCTCTGTCTAGGAGTAGTGTCAATATCGCGACAATGGCTGATCCACCTCAGTTTATCCAAGTGCATATGAGAGTCGATGAAGCTCACTCTGTCCCTGCTTTTCACCTTCAGGAAACTGGTCCTTCTTTGCACCCATTCTGCCTCTTTGTAAGGGGTACCAATATCCTTTACAACCTTGGGTTTAGGCGGACTCTCTAGTATTGAAGAGCTAACACTCCTCACATCCTCAGAAGGTGAACCCAGTAAAACAGCTTCCTCTGAGGGAGCAAGACTACTTGCTAAATCCCCAGATTCACACTGGTTACCCTGATCCACCTCCACTGGCTGCTCATCCGCTGGTACATCCTTGGTTCCCTCAACTTCTGGTTGAGCAACCTGGACTGGTTGAACAACCTGGGCATCTGTTGGAACATCCTGAACTGGTGTATCCACAGTTGAAGTAGACGGGACATCCCGGTTTTCAGCCTCGAGATTTGTTATTTCGAAAGACTGCCTAGGTAATGTTACCTTCTCCTCCCCAATGCAATTAAGAACAGTGGAAAAAACTCTCCAGTTCGTAAGGACAGCAACGCAATTGGGGGGATCCACGATTGGTTTGGATGTCAGTTGATTCCCGGTCAGCCACTGGTGAAAAGCCTTCACAAACTTGGCATCTTCCTCAGGAATAGTGAACCTGGTGTCAACAGGAAACCACTTATTTTTTACAACAAGCTGCAGTAACTCATCATGGTTGGACAAACCAAGTGCTGCTTCCAGAGACATCAAAGATTGGTTGTAACGGACCATTCTTTCTTCACTGGGCATCTCCTTCCAAGTGGCGAAGGCAATTGACAGATGCTTTCCAACGACATGTTTTTTAATACTGGGCGATGGTTGGCCACAGTTGGTCATGTAACAAGCATGCCTCTTCTGCTTTTTCTTCGGAACAACCACTTCCAACGTTTCAGAGGATGATCTCTTTAAAGTGTTGGCATTGTTGTTATTCACATCTTTAATGGTAACTTCCCTAACCAGCTTAGTAGATGAAGTTACTTTCTTTGGTGGTTCCTTGTCACTTTTTTCTTTAGGTATGGAGACCTTTGGTTTATGTTCTTTAGGTATGGTGACCTTTGGTTTGGTACTCTCTACAACCTCCTTTGGCTGGGTGACGACTGTTGCACGAGGAGCAGATACTACAGGAACAGCCACGGATGAGGCAGGCGCCGCTGAGACACCACAAGCTGCTGCCATCATCTCCCTAACTTTCCTACTGCTAGTTTCCAACAACAGTCCTTGGCTCTAGACTTCCATGCTTGATGCTGTAGTCTCAACAATGCGCTTAATGGTGTTGAAATCCACAAAGCTATACAGTTCTTTCAGCATCCTTATCACCTGCTTGTTGAGTGAATGAGTTGAAGATGCAGGTGAATGTTCATGTACTCGTGCTCTTGAAGACTGAGTAGACTCTGAACGAGAGTAAACTGTACGTCTAGAATGAGAGACAGAACGCCTTCTTCGTCTTGGTGGTAGATCAAATGTAACCCTACGCTCTGATCTGGTTTGTTCAGTAGGGCCTTCCTCAATCCTGGTTACAACAGATCTTGGTCTATATCTGTATGAAGTAGAAGATTGGTTAGATTTTGAACTAGATCTACCCTGGTCTGGTTGACTTGCGACAGTTGAAGATCTCTGGTCAGATCTTTCGCGGTTATGAGATCCTGATCTTCGACTTGTGGCAGTAGATCTGTGGCTAGATCTATCCGTGTCAGTATGTGAACTTGATCTCTGGTTTGAGTGACTTTTTGAAGTGACTTCTTTCTTGTCTGCCATTTTAATTCCTGTAGAAAGGAAAAATCAAGATAAGTACTGTGGAATCCATACATTTCAATGGGTAACAGTAGTTAGTGGACTTTAACTAGTCATACCAACACCAAACCCTCATGCACTTAACTAGGAACTTCCACCAAATCTTATCTCAGTCTTAACTACTTAAATATAGTCCTGCAAATGACGCGGTCTCCTCCTTTCATGACTACTTCTGCTGTGCTGTAATTCAGGTAGCTGATCTCCAGAATCAAGATGTTGTTCAATCTCGAGTGTAGATTCTGGTGAAACTGGGTCATCTGGAAACAATTGTACTTTCTCCTGACAGTATTCTGGCAGACTGACATCTGTATTATCTGGATCATTGTCGAAAAGCCATTCCAAACAGAAATCATCTTCATTTTCAGGATCCTCTTGGTCAAGGTCGTTCAAAATTTTACTTCGTTTCCTGCGAAGCCACAAAGGAATGGAACAATCTTCACAAGGCTTTAACCTATCATGATGTAGGACAAATGACTTCCTCTTATCAGCTACTTCAAAAATAATAGGTGAGATAACCTTGGAGATCACGTATGGGCCTTTCCATACCGGCTGTAATTTAGGACTTATGCCAATTTTTCTAGCTGAATCAAGGACATACACGAGATCACCAATCTCATATGTAGTCACTTTCAACTTGAGGTCATAGTCCCTTTTCTGTCTCTCCTGACTGGACTGCAAGGACTCCCTTGCAAGGGTATCAACTTGACGAAGAATTTGCTGTAGCTTCGTGACATATTCCGCAGAAGTTGTTTCTTCTTGACCGATAGAGCCGAACATCAAATCAACTGGCAATATGACTTCTCTGCCAAGCATCATCATGTTCGGGGTAAATCCAGTGTGTCTATTGACAGTTGAACGAATAGCACCTGCTAATTGCTGTAGGTGTTCATCCTAGGACTTCTGATTGCTTTTCAGGAAACACCGAATCAGCTGCAGTAAGGTGTGGTTATAACGCTCTACCTGACCATTGGAGCATGGTCTATAGGGTGTAGTCCTGGTTTTGGTAATCTGGAGCAAATCACAGACAGTTGCAAACAGTTTACCATCAAAATTCTTTCCTTGGTCAGTGTGAATCTCCACTGGGCATCCTAAACGTGAGATGAATCCATCAACCATACATCGGGCAGTTTCTTCTGCATTCTGATGTGGTAATGGAAAACATTCAAGCCACTTAGTGAACTGATCCACAATCATCAGGACATATTGGTTTCCTTTGTTACTTGGAGTAAATGGACCTAGAATATCGACATGCACACGTTCTAATGGAGATCCTACGTGATACTGTCCAAGTCCTGCTTTGGCTTTGGTTTTGGCTTTTTTACTGCTGTTACACACCTGACATGATTTCACAAAAAGTTCAACATCCCTGGACATCTTATACCAGATAAAAGACTTTCGGATACGCAAGAGCGTCTTTGCGATACCCATATGTCCAGTTAATGGTATATCATGATTAAGGGATAAAACTTCTTGTTTCAGGCATTCTGGAACTACTAATAATTGTTTTTCCTCAAGGACATCCTTCCAGGAGTACCACAATAAATTGTTTTGGTAACTTAAACGACTTCTATTGAGGTAGAAATACTTAACTGTTAGACTGCACAAGGACAACTCCCTTTGACTAGGGGTTATGTCGGTTTGTAGCCAAACAATTAGTTTTTTCAGACAAGGATCATTCTGTTGGAGTTTTGACAGCTCTTCCTCTGTATAAGAGAGAATCCACTGGACATCTGGCTCATCTGGTGAGACAGAAACTGTTCTAATGGCTAGAGGAACGACATCATCGAGATCTGATTCAAATCTAGACCACTGCTGATGGGCCCTGGTACAGAATTTACAACTTGACAAGGTAAATCTGCCAGGTCAACACCAGCCTGGTAACAGTTGCAGAAACTTGTTTCATCTGCGATTCTGGATAATCCATCAGCGTTTCCATATCTGTTTCCAGGTCGATGTTGGACGGTCATGTCGAATTGACTCAGTTCTTCTAACCATCTGGCTAGTTGACCCTCTATGTACTTGAAACGAAGAAGCCAAGTTAGGCTATTGTGGTCCGTCCTCAGGTAGAATTTACGGCCTAAAAGATAGTGACGGAACTGTCTTGTGAATCTGATTACAGCTAGGAGCTCTCTTCTGGTCACACAATATTTGCGTTGTTCTGGGGTCAGAACAGAACTTCCGTAGCTAATCACTTTTTCATCACCATCTTGCAGTTGTGAAAGCACAGCACCTATTGCTGTTCCTGAAGCGTCTGTATCCAGAATGAAAATTTCTGTTGCATTCAGATAAGCCAAAATGGGCGCATTGACCAACTTCTCCTTAACGGTGTCAAATGCTTCTTGGTGACTCTCTTGCCATTCAAAAGTGGCTTTACTTCCCGTCAGTTTATAAAGTATGGAAGTAAGACCTGCGTAATCATGGATATGATCACGATGGTAATTCACAAATCCTAGGAATTTCTCTACATCTTTCACAGACTGTGGAATTGGCCATTTCTTTACTTTGGTAATGTTATCTGGATTCACAGCAACACCTTCGAAACTAACCACATGTCCCAAAAATGTAGTTTCAGTATGGAACAAGCTACACTTTTTGGGCTTAAGTTTCAGATTGTGCTGACGAAACCTCTGAAAGGTTAATTCCAAGTTAGTCACATGATCTGTGAAGTCCTTGCCTAGAACAATCACGTTGTCGATGTATGCCAACGTTTTATTCCATGTTAACCCTCTCAGGACAAATTGAAGCACTCTTTGAAATGTGCCGGGAGCATTACCAAGCCCAAACGCCATTCGTTTGTGTTCAAACAGTCTGTAATGAAGGCTGTTTTGTGCTGATCTTTTTCATCAATTTCTATTTGCCAATAACCACTCGCCATATCAAGTGTGGAAAAGTATCTATTACCAGATAACTGATTCAAACAGTGTGATATGGATGGTAATGGAAATAAGTCTTTGACTGTTTTGGCATTCAAGGAACGGTAATCCACACAGTATCGGACAGAGCCATCTCTCTTCCTCACAAGAACTGGTGCAGAGGCCCAGTCTGAGGAAGACTCAGAGATTACCCCAATATCCAACATCTGCTTCAGGTTCTCCTCTTCTTCACCTTCAAAACCCATTGGTGTACGCCGCATAGGATGTTTGACTGGACGTTCTGTACCAGTGTCTATGGTGTGTTTAATTTCCTTGAAACATCCTACATCATGACTCCCTTTGGAAAATATATCCTGATACTTCAGTAGTAAAGATCTCAAGACTGTTGCTTCCTCTTCATTCAAGAACTTCTTGGAACGCTGGAACAATCCTTCAAGATGATCTGGAAGACTAGTATGAAGTTCATCAAGACCGGTAAAAGATTTTTCAAGATCACTAGAATGTTTCCCAAGACTGCTAGTGTTGATCTTTTTGGAATTCTCAGTCAAAACAACATCACATTCCATTGCATATCCTAACACATGACCAACATGAATTAGAATTGGAATATTTGTGTTATTGACTAATTGAATTGGGACCATTTCCGCTGCATGAACAATAGTGTTGGGTAGCAAAGCTCCTTTGTTTTTACCGGATGGTGAAATAACTATTTCACCGGACAAAGTTTTTGCTAACTGAGCACTAGTTCTTAAAACACTGCTAGGTGGTAGGTATAATTTTTCATGGGCAATAACTGGGACACAAGAGTATTGATTCCCCTCGCTAGTTTTGAATTGATTCAATCTCAGTGAATATTTATTCAACATGAGAGTACCCTTATCCAAGTTCAAAACAGCTTTAAAATGACAAAGAAAATCTAAACCGATAATTAAAGGTTCAGCTATATTAGCTACATAGAATTTCCATGTGAATGATTGCGACTCACTGAAAGAGACTTTCACTCCCTCGAACAGTTTTGCATCAATTTTCACATCTTGAATAATTCCCTCTAATTTAAGCATTCCCTTTAAGTCAGGTTTATTTTCAATCTGTTCATACAGTTTACTACTCATTAAGGAAATCTGAGCGCAGGTATCTAGTAGTGCTTTGGTTTTAACACCTTGAACAGTGCAATCTACTACAGCGCTAAGGTTATCCTTGCTACTTTCTCGTGTTTTTCTACACCAAACTCTCTTACACATCTTGTAATTCACCCAATTATTCATGTTGAGGGTCGGGGCAACGGGTGAATTACCCCTCCCTGTTAGTTTAAAGATTTTACAGAGTCGGAAAAGGTTACGTTGGACTTCTCACCCATGGAGCTAGGTCGCATGGTGGAGTCAGAACTACCTTTAAAACCCTGTGTAGTCCTAGGTGGTGGTGGTGGACTATGGTAGCATTGTTATCCCTTCTTGGGCTGGTCGTCCAGTTTGAATCATCACTCCGCTGTGGACTTCTTCTATAGTCTCTGGTTTGTGATGGATGGTACTGTCCAGAACGGGGACTGCCATAAGTATTCCTCTGATATCCTTGACTGGATGAAGGAAACCTTTCAGAGGTACCCGGTGGTGTGTACTTATCACGTCTGGGACCGCTATGCTGGGTTGATTGGTCCAGTTGGGTTGATCGCTCCTGGTTGATGACCACTGTTTCCTGTCATAGCCATCATATCGCTCCTGGTTGATGACCACTGTTTCCTGTCATAGCCATCATATCGCCTCCTGGGACAATTTTGTGCAAAATGTCCTGGTTCACCACAGTTATAGCATCTAGGCGCATCTTGTCTGTTTTTATTCTCCTTTAAGACTTTATGTAGACCTGATATGACTTTATGAAACTTCTTGTGGTGGTGACCATCTCTTCTAGATGTATGGCCCTGGGTTTGTAATGTCTTGGCCACAGACTCCTCTGATGTGGTAGAGGTGTCAGAATCAGTTGAGGGACTTGACGAGTCAGACTCATATTTGACACTCCTCACAGAAGCCTTCTTCCCAAGGATAGCTTTGCGTAGCTGCATAGCATCCTGAACAAATTTATAAGCATCTTCAAGGGTGGTGGGATGTTTATCAGCAGCTGCAAGCACTGCTGCTTTGTCACGGCAGCCCTTCATAAAAGCATCCACAAAAAATGGACTGCATGCTTCTTGTTTCTGCTCATCTGGGAATAGGGAGACTATCATTCCTTGCATTCTGGCCAAGTACTTCTCAAGATTTTCGTCTTCTCGCTGTTCAGTTTGTAAAAGTTCCCATCTCAAGGCGGCAGGGGATTCTGTCTTCCCAAAGTGATCCTGGGATCTCTTTTTCAGCCAATCAAAGTCCGATTCTTTACGGTTTGGCAGGATTCCATAATACTCTGCTGCTCCTTTCTTCAGGGACATGGCAAAGTTATGGATCTTCTCAGACTCGGTCCAGGCTAAGGTCTTAGCCACTAGCTCAAACTGAGAAATATATCCATTCCAATGTTCACCTTCAAAGGACAGCTTTGGTACGTGAATCTTGCTTTTCGTCTTATTTTTATGGGTCACATTTTTATTCTGAACTTCATCTTCAGAGCTGTCAGATGAGACATGAACATTGTCATTCACCTGACTGACTACACTGACACGTGGTGTCTTGTTGTTGTAAACCCTGTTTGGGCTTTTTTCACAAATAGCAGCTGATACACGCTGAATACATTCATCCTGATCTTCAATCCTTGGTGTTGAACATCTACTAGTTGTCCTAAGATAGCTAGGTACAGGAGTATACAACGGCTGAGACATCCTGACCTGCTTCTGAGGAACCTTCGCAATAGTTTGTTCTTCCGAAGACCCTGGGTAATTAAACTCTGAAACTGTCCTCAAGTCCAATCCTGTCCACTGAAGACCTGGTAAATTGGACGGAAGCTCATATTCCAAATTAAATGTATCTCGCATGGTTCTGAGCTGGCGGTTCACTTTCTCCAATGTAGGCTCACGCTTGGCTTCAAATATCTTGGTCTGGACATTGACATTTCACTCGAAAGCTTTTTCAATGTCATCAAGACAATTCTCATCAGCCACACCTTCCAGTTGTTGCTTTTGCTGGACTAAGATATGTTCATGCTTCTGTAATGCAGCTTCGTTTTCTGCCACAAGTTTGGATAGCTCTGTAAAGGAATTTTCCAAGTCCTTCTGTAAAGCTTGAAAAGCTACATCCTGCTCCACATCAGTTCGATGTTTACTGATCGAAGGGTTATGGTCACAGGGAGCATGCTTAAGATTCTGCACTTCCTCTTTGACAACCTGCACCTGTTGAGCTAGACCATCTAGATCTTGATGCAGCAAAGAGACTTCCTGTTGACGTTGGTTCTCAGCAATCTCAAGTTGTTGAAGAGAAGTTATCGCTTCCTCTTGGGATCTCTGAGTTTCTTTAACTGAATCCAGTTCCCGGTTGAACATCACTTGATGTTGTGTCGCCCTGGACTTCAAGGAAGAAAACTCAGTTTTTTGCTGGTCGTACTCTTCAACTTGTCGATCCAAGCGAGAATCAAGTCTTGAAAATCTAGACTTTGTTTCTTGCATCTTGGACTGTAACTGCTGACTCAGGTTCGAAACATCCCTGTAGCAGTTGAAAATCACTTCCTGTTGAGAATATTTCAAGCCGGACACATCACTCTTCAACATTGCGTTGTCACTTTCCACTCTGTCAAGTTTTTGATGTTTCTCTTTGACATCAGTCACTCTTTGATCCAAGCCATCTACTTTGGACTTAAGCTCAAGTTGAGCCGTACGGGTTGAATGAACTGAATGGTTCAATTCTTCCACTGTGCGGAACAACTTTGTCACTTTGTAACTGGTTTCAACCTGAGTAGATTCCAATTTCTTCACAGTCTTTTCTGTTTTTGATGTGTTGCTCTTGATTGTGATCAGAACTGACCAAATGTCATCAAGTCCTGGCTTTCCAGTAAGTACTGGAATAGAGTCCGAAGTCTTGGGTTCAAGTCCTACAGTTCCCTGACTGTGAAAAACCTGATAGGATGAGCCCGGCAACTCTACTTTTGGTGACTGTAACTTCTGATGATCAGCTGATGTTCCCGACAAATGCAAAGATTCTTTGTCAGGGAAAGCATACTGGTCATCCGAATCTTCATCGTCCTTCTCCTCCACCTCACGGGAATCTTCTGCGCCAACCTGAACTACAAGGTGTTCCTGACTGGAGCAAACCTTGCTATCAGATGACACATTTCTGTCACTGAATATGATGAAACCCAAGTGTTGGAGTTTCTTGATCACAGAATTGCTGACAACTTTTGACTTCTGAAGGTCACGCAAGGTCAGCATACCACCATTTTCTTCTCTCAGGTTCAATATCCTGTCTGCTTTCACTTCACCAACGCTTTTTATCGACAGTAAATCAGCCTTGGTTGCATCTTCAATTAGAACTGTTTTCTTTCCACCGGTAGCCATTTCCAGTTTTTTTAAGTGAATTTATTCAATTCAACCAACAAAAAAAAAAAAATAAAATAAACAACCTGACAACCAACAAAATGACAAACACTGTAAATTCAATAATCAACTAGCAAAACAATGCCAAGTCAATTAATGAAATTGTGTACAAATAAACAAATCCGATAATCTACCTTGCAAAGTGAAGCAAAGTTAAACCAAATTTAATCAAACCCAATCTGCAAGACAATGCAAAGATATAGGTCAAAGTACAATAAATAACTTGCAAGACAAAGCAAAAGTTATTTAGCAAAAATCACAAAAGTTACAAATGAAATTAAGAAAATTTGAAATACTGTTCAAAAATTTACACTTTTAAAGAAAATACACTACTTTATTATTTTTTCTAAAACTAAAAAACACGAAATTCACTGTACTACCTAATTTAGATTGAGTTTAATGTTGTTATTGAATCTCAATAAACTTCAATCACGAAAGTTTTTTTTTTTACGCAATAAAAAAATACTTTATTGTAAAGCAATAAAAAGTTGTTTTTTTCCCTATTGGAAAATCTTCGCAATAAAAATTTTATTACAAATTTTAACTACAACATATAATCATACAACTAAATGAAAAATAATGGGCCTTAACTACTGTTAGTAAGGGCAATTTCTTTCAAAGTTCAATATAAAAATAATATAAAATAATATTCAGAATACTATTCAAAATTTAATTCAAATTACTAGAAAATTACTTCAAAATTCTACGACAGAAAATTAAATTTACTTGAAAATTTACTACTAATTTACTATAAAGATAAATATTTTACTACAATTACTGTCAAAAATACTATATTTACTTCAAATTTCCTCAAAATAAGTACTATGCACACACTAGAAAAAATGTACTACATACACAGTACCAATAACACTACTTTGCTTTGGAAAAATACAGTTGTGTGGAACAATACATTTATTTTATTTACCAAATAACGGTGCCGACGACCGACCAATTATTTGAAAACAAAAAGTACCCAATCGATCGATACACTCACAGAGTTGTAAGAAACAACTGACAACCACATCGAGTGATGAACAAATAGTACAAGAAAAGCAATAAATAGCAGTAGAAAAACGAAATTTATACTGCCACACACACACAAATATGAGATTTACAAAATCAATGTACCGAAACCGTACACAGTTTTACAGTAAATATATTTGTGACAATAATTTAAAACAAAATACCTACAAATATGAAGTAAAATAGTGTATATTTTATAGAAGTTTACCGGAAATCACGCTAAGATTGCCGATTAACACACTACAAAAACGAAAATTCATGCTAAAATTTGCCGATAATTCACGCTAAGAATTACCGATAGGTGAATTACAGAACACTAAATTACAGCATATTATAGAAAAACAAAGTAAAAATAACAATGAATCAAAGAAATACCTATCTTGTTCACATAAAACACCAAGAAAATTCAAATAAATTTGAATTCACATGGTGGACAAAATTACCACAAATATACTGAAAAACTTACAAAACCCATACCAGAACTTGTGGGTGATGAAATCGCACACTTCTGGTACCAGTATTGTAAAATAACAGACTCACCAGTAGTTATCTGTAGTGATGTGGTTGGATTTCCTTTAGGTGTTCTTCCTTTGAATGTGCACAGATAACTGAATGGACTTGGTTTATTTCCTGTTCTGTACTTCTAGTGGAGAGATGCTAAAACTCAAACGGTAGGCGAACAGACTTCCATCCGAAACTACCCGGCGGCTTCACTTCAATATGTGTAAGTTTTAAGTCTATGAATGCATAGATTTTTGTAGTATCAGCTATTATCACCCATCAGTACGAGTACCCAGGTACCTGCCCATTGAAATCACTACCTACCTGTCCCCACTAAAAAGGGCTTATTGAGAACACTAGTATATACCCAAGTTGATGGTCATTTTGTTGTATACCAGCCTTATAGTCTTTAGAAGTATTTCTATTGGCCCATATTTTCAGTCGAACTGTGTCCTTATGACTAAAATTGTCTACAGTATCTCCCAAATGGACAGAAGAGTTGAAGTCAAATATGTCCTGTTCGACTAAGGTAGCCAGGTCCTCTGTTTATTCTGTTTATGAGTAAACCGAGAAATAGGAGGACTTGTATCATTACAGTTATCCCTAGATTTTTCAAGGGATATTCTATATATGACCTTTTGCTTGAAAGCATTCTGTGGTACATTTCAAACACCTCTTCCCATTTATAAGTGCAACCCTAGTTTGTGCAGTTTCAGCATTAGTTGCCGAAGCATCAAGGAAGTTATAGTTTTGATCATTTGCTGAAGTTTGTGTTAAAGCTTCAAATTTATTTTGCAATTGAAGAAAATCTGCATGAGTTTGAGGTTTGATTGTTTAACTTGAATTGTAGCCATATTCTCAATGCAAGGCGAAACATTGCCAGCATTTTTTATACCAACCTTGGAGGGGGTAACAAGTTTCACATTTGCATTCTTTCGAGTCGCGATGATGCTAGTACTCTTGCTTCTATATAATGAGGTAGTATGACGTGAGAATGTGACTGTGTACTGAGAACCTAGGCATAGGTTCGACCATCCCACCTGTTATCAAAAGCTTTAACTGAATGAATCCATTGCTGCTTCATATATTGTTTGGAAGATATAGTTGTGGACCAAACATATCTAGAAGGAAAATCACAGGCAGATGATAAACCTACACAAATGTTTACTTGTTTTTTTGTTTACAGTTTAGTACGACAGTGAGTTTCAGCATGTTTTTTACCATTTTTGCGAAGCAAAACAAACACACATGTCTGTATGTGACTCCCCTAATTTTGTGTGTGCCTTGTTGTGAGCAAGTACCTGAATTATAATACTTACACACCATACTTTTGCTGTAATTTGATTTTTGAACATTTTTGGGAGTATGTTGGCTATTAGGGACGTGCCTCTGCTCATGCGTGCCTAACCCTATCTATCTGGTCAGTTTGAGTATAACCTGAAATCTCTCCCTGCTCCATACGACAGAGTAGCACTGCATGGCTGGCCTTTGCAGAGATCAATGAAAAATCGTTGGCATCATCCAATAAAGAAATTAAATAATCTAACATTGCATCTTTAGAATTTTGATCAGTTTCCTCTTTCATGGCTCTGCAAAAACCAGCCACTCATTGCCCCAGAGTAAACTGGTGCTTGTCAAACATAGGGTTAAAAGACTACACGAATTTTGTGACTTCCTTCCTATCATAAAGCATCTTCATTTTTGACTGATAATTTTTCAAATTTTGTTGCAACAGCTCACAAGCACTTACCTCTGAAGTTTGAGACATAATCAGATTTAGGCTGTCAGTGTTCTCAGATAACCAATTTTCTTTCAACAGCTTGAGAGGACCACAGACTGAATTACCAAAGACCAATTTAAAGGGACTAAAACCTAAAGAGTCTTTAACTGACTCCGTGTTTGCAAACAATAATAAGCTGATACCTTCATTCCAGTCTTCATTGTGCTAATCATATTCTTCAAAGTTGAATGGAACCTTTCAAGTGCACCTTGTGATTCTGGCTGATAAGCACTAGGCTTGATCTTTTTGGCACCTAGCTGAAATATGACCTGTTGAAATAGTCTTGACATAAAATCTGACACTAGATGGTCTCGTTTGGTAAGCCAACTCAAGAAAAAAAAATGACCAGAGCTTTTGAGATTTTGGGGCTGTTATGTTGGTCAAAGATGGTTTCTGGTAATCTTGTTGAGGCATACATAATGTTGAAATGATTTTGGTTTTCTGATTAAATTTTGGCAAGGGGCCTACACAATCAATTATCACTTTGCTAAATGGTCCACCAAATGCTGGAATGGGTTTCAGAGGCAATACAGGAATCTCTTGGTTTTTCTTCATAACCATTTGACACATGTGACAAGTCACACAGCGCCGAATTTGGGGCCAATAGAAATGTTTGGCCATCTTTCTGTAGCCATTGTTGATGCCTAAATGGTCACCCATTGAAGATTCATGAGCCAATTTCAGCATCTCGCTTTGGTACACTTTTGCACAACAATGTGATGTACTAATGACCATTCTTCAGATGCAGGGACATTTGGTGGTCTCCAGTTTCACATAAGCACACCATTTCTGACATATTATCCTACAGGAACCTTATTTTACTCCACTGGTAGCAAGACCAACTTGAATAAATTAACTAACTCAGGGTCATTCCTGCTCTGAAATCAACTTTGGTTTTGAAAGTGAAATATCTTGACTATCAATTGTGTCTTGATTCTCAGAATCTATCCTAGCCTTATTGCTAGTATCACTGGAATTCTTGTCATTGTTGTTTGAAAATGTATCTGACAAATCAAGTGAGACATCTATAAATTGTTTACAATCTTTTGGTTCTTCTTGGGCTTTCTTAGCCATAGCCCGAGTCACAGCACAGGAAGGAAAAATACCAGGTATAACCTCTTCTAATTTCTCAGTGCTAACCAGAGTGATCGGATTAGAAGTAACCTACGGATCAGCAACCATCTTTCCATCTGCTAGATAATTCCCCAATAACAAAGAAACCTCTTTAATGGGTAAAATGGGCATAGTACCCACAATAACACAACCAGTAACTAAGTTGGATACTAAGTTGATCTTACGTAAGCGAACATTCACACATCCTCCTTCAATTCCTTGAGCAATAACACTTTTACGAGTAGAAGTGCTGACACTCAATGACAATACACCTTCAAAAAGTAAGGTCTGAGTAGCCCCAGTGTGTCTCAATATCTTAATGGGGACCTGGCTGGAACCACTTTCTAAGGATACAAAAGGTTTGAACACCACCCTGATAATCTCAGACTTGTTTAAACTAATAATAGATTCTGTTTTATTGGGATTTGAAAGCCAGTCAGTTTTGTTAGCCACAAAGGCGTTGGGCATTGCCTCATTTTCTCTTCTCTTCTTTCAGAGCCAACAGTCAGACATAACATGCCCAGGTTTGTTACAATAATGGCACACAGGAGCAAAGGATTTGGGTTTCCTATCCTTGATTATTGTATGATTTGTGGTTTGACCCTTATCTCAATTCTTTTCTGGAGCTACATTTTCCGATTTCTTTCCTACTTCATGATAAAACATTTTAGTGGAACCAAAGAATCTATTCTTGTTGAAAGTGGACTTTGAGTCAGCGCATAGTCATCAGCATAGGCTGCTCCTTTTACAAAATTTTCAACTTTCGGTTCATCTAGGTAGGTTTAAATGGCATCACAAACACAACTTTTGAATTCTGCATTCAAAATTACTTGCCTAAGCTTTTCAAAGTCTGTACCTACTTCCCTAGAATTACACCATCTGTCAAGGTACACTTCTTTCTCATGGGCCAATTGAACATAAGTTTGACTTTCTTGCTTATGATAATTTCTGAATCTTTGACGATATGCTTCTGGTACCAACTTGTATGCTTTTAAAATTGCATTTTTGACACTGCCTCTTGGGCTTTCCTCTTCAAAACACTTTGCAGCAATAAGCACCACTGGTCTGTGGGCCATCTCAATTTTAAGCCACTCATTCAAAGTGTTGAAAGTATTTATCAACTTACGATTCATTAAAAGGTGGTATCAGTCACACATTTCTACCCAAATCAAATTTGGTAGCAATGGTCTGTTCATGGACAATTCTACTGACATTGAGTTCTGAAGCTCGTATATCACTTACAAGTTTAAGTGCAAGCGCTTCTTTTTGGTCTTGAGCTTCAAGCTCTTCCTTTCGAGTTTCAAGCTCTTCTTTCACTTTGAGTCTCAAGCTCATCCTTTCGAGCTTCAAGCTCTTCTTTTCTTTGTTGGGCTTCAGCTTCAAGCTCTTTGAGTTTTATCTCTTTCTATTTCTTATCGCCTTATCTCAAAGTACCCAAACCTAAAAGTACCCAAAAACTCTATAGCACTAGCCATTTTGAGCATTGTTGACTGTAACCAATTTTTCAGTTCAAATGAATTTACAAAGTGTTAACTGATTGGTTGGATCAAATGATTATATCAAATGGGTGTATCCTGGATGAGCCCCCAATTTTACTGTTACGGTCAGGGGGCGAGTGCTGTTATAATAAGAGTAAGATTTATATAGCGCAAAACTGATACAAATCCTCTAATGCGCTTATGTCCAAGAAGGGAGAGTCCAGGGACAGGCATTGGTCGACATCTAAAAAGCGCCTGCCAGGGTATAACTAAGGTGGGGGGTATGCCAGCCTAAACAAGTGTGTCTTTAGCTGGCTTCTGAACCGATCTATTGTTTGCTCAGATCTGATAATTTGTGGCAGCTTGTTCCATTCAGCTGGTGCAGCTACTGCAAAGCCTCGCCTGCCTATGTGCTTCTTAGGGCGGATTGAGGAGACAGATAGCCTGTTGCCACGAGTAAGACTGCTCGATCTTATTAAAGCTGAAAGATATGGGGGCTGTGAAAGATTGATAGCCTTGAATATCAGACAATAATACTTAAAAAGGATACAATGTTGAATTGAAAGCCAGTGGAGTTTTTTCAAAAAGGGTGTAACATGACTGATTTTGTCAAGTCTGAAGACGATGTGGCAAAGAGCATTCTGGACTCTCTGTAGCTTAGCTATGTTGGACTTGCTTACCCCATAAAGTAAAGAGTTACAGTAGTCCAGACGACTACTGACCATAGCATTTGCAAGAAATATTCAGTTTCATTACTTAGGAATTTGCGAATTCGTCGCAAATCGCGAAGATGATAGTAACATGCTCGGCAAACCTTGGCAACATGATTGTCAAAGGAGTTGTCTGAGTCAAATATAATACCCAGATTCTTTACTTCCACTGACGGAGAGATATTGTTTTGGAGGAGTGGAACAGGGAAATTTTGTGCAAGCAACTTTCTAGTGGCTTTCTGACCTATGAGGATAAATTCGTTTTTTTTCTGGGTTTAGTTTTAGCTTAACACCGACCATCCACTCCTGTACTGACTTGAGACACTCGATCAGCTCTTCCATGCTAGAATCAAAGTTCCTGGAGTCAACTGCTAAGTAGATCTGGGTGTCATCAGCATATAGGTGATGAGTAATATTGAATTTAGAAATAACTTGACTGAGGGGACTAGTGTAAAGGGTAAAAAGGAGAGGATCCAATACAGAGCCTTGGGGGACTCCGAAAGGGAGAATTACCGCCTCAGAGAAACTATCACCTATTTTAATTTTTTATTTTCGGTTTCAAAGGTACGATTTGATCCACAACAAGACAGTGCCATCTAGACTAAACCAGTCATGCAAGCAATCATATAAAAGGGAATGGTCAATAGTGTCAAATGCTGATGACAGGTCTAATAATGTCAGGGCCACTGAGAAAGCTATATTGTTTTGAATTTTCAACAATGCGGTTTCAGTGGAGTGGGAACTTTTTTAAGCAGACTGGTTGACATTTAAGAGACCCTTGTGTAATATGAATTCATTTAGCTGGTTTGCCACAACTTTCTCAATAAGCTTTGATATAACACTTTAATTTGACACTGGCCTTTAATTTTTGAGGCTATTTCTATCAAGGCTGGGCTTCTTATGGAGGGGAGTGACATGTACCATCTTAAAACAGTTGGGAAAACTACCTTCTTTGATTGAATAATTTACAATTTTAGTGATGGGAGTGACGAGAATATCAGCACACTCCTTGACCAGTGACGTTGGGATTGGGTCTAGGCTACAAGACTTGGGTGGTGAGGACTTTAGAATTTTTAGTAGGCTTTCCTCGGACACAGGTGTGAACGAGGACAGTGTATTTTTAATGGAGTTGGGTCTAGTGACTGAAGATGGTGTTGATTACTGCAGTGTGGATCTTATTTCAAGGATTGAAGGTGTTTGCAAGGCGCTTTTATTTGTACAGTCTGGTAGAACAGCAACAGAGGACCTGTGTAAAATGTTTTTGAAACAGTTCCACAACGCCTTAGGATTTCCTTGATTTTCAGCCACCATGTTGCAATCATGGTTACATTTTGACTTCTCAAGCAGGAAGTTATATTGATTTATCGCAGCCCGGTATCGACTATGATTACTGGCTGAGTTTTCATGGTGCCATGCCCTTTCATGTTTCCTCTTTAGTCGTTTTGCCTTGAGGATGTCATAGTTCGTGAAACCAGTCTCAGCATGCGTTGGAATATTTTTCTTCTTCATTGGGGAATGTTTGTCAAGGAGGCTTCTCAAGGTATTAAAGCATTGATGACTCAGAAGACTGGCAGTTTTATAGGGGCATCTAATACGGTCAGATTTCAGGATATCTGCGCTGAAGTCTAGAATATTTATCTTGTGAATTTTACGGATGGAAATATGTTGAAACTTACAGGACTCTCTGACGGGGAAAATAAGGCTAAACATGATTGCCTGATGGTCTGATAGTCCTCCAATAACTTTGGGACTAATGGCCCAGGAGAAAGAATCCCTCACACATAGAGCATCCAAAATGTGACCCTGAATATGTGTGGGTGTATTAACAAGTTGTGTAAAACTAAATTGCTCAAGGAGTTCATAAAATTTCAGTGTCCAGTTGTCATGTTGATCCAGCTGAAAATTTAAATCACCAAGGACAATGTTCTCACAGCCTGACAAAGCAGCACCCCCAAGAAACATGCCAAATTCGTCTAGGAATTGTGACTTTGAGAGATTTGGGGGTCTGTAGAGCACATGAAATTTAACATCTTTAGCACCCTCAGTGCTAATCTGGATCAAGATACTTTCAAAAGTCTGACAATTGTTTTTTGAAACAAGCTCAAAACTCAGGTCCTCCTTGATGAAAAAGCCAACTCCACCCCCTTTCTTGATATTTCGAGGAACATGAGTGAACTTATAACCAGGAGGGGTGATACTAGAGATGAAACCTTCAGTATCCTCTGGCCTAAGCCATGTCTCAGTAACAGCTATGAGATCAGCATTGTTATCTTTGACGAACTCCAGAAAGGAAGCTGATTTATTTCTGACTGATCTAATGTTGAGAAGACAACCATTAAGAGATCTAGAAACAGGGCCCGGATTGAGAATAATATCACCAGAAAGAGCTAGGAGCAATGATGTCCAGAGACTGACATTCCGGAAGCTATGTGTCACCCTTTGACAGTGACCCTGGAAAGCCAGATAGGTGTAATTTATGCTATCAGCACATGGGTAAATTCCCGACTCAATGATCACAGGATGACCTGAGTGCATGGTTGGAAGTGTATTGCCACACCAACAGAGGCCAAAAATTAAAATATTAGAAAAGGTGCACTTACCTTCCTTATGTACAAACCTGTCTTCACAATGGAACCAAAAGAAAAAAGTTGTAATAGATTATGAAGGTAGCAAAAGATTAGTGTGTATTTAGGTGAAATAAAATTTGATGAAACAAAATTTTGGTATGGATGGTCAATCAAAGCTATAGTTTGGCTATTGTATATTTCGATTTGATATAAAGGAAGGTAGGTATAGATATGTGGTAAAATATGTGGAGTAGATGAAATAAAATTTATTCAAGCAAAAATTGTGATATGGTCTATCAGAGCTATAATTTACAGTAAATGTAATTTATCTTTTTATCTGGTTATTGTATATATTGGGCTTTATATATGATACAGTTTATTTAGTTATTGTGGAGAACAATAAAATTGAACTGCGGGAATTATCGGTTGGGTGATAATACCCGTTTGTGGACAAAACAACAGTTTCACAATATTTGGAGATAAAATACACTTATAGTTTGATTATTTGTCCTAGATCTTACATAATTAATATAATGTGACAGGTACACACCACTTTCATTGTCAGAATTAAGTAATTTGAAACCGCATCGTAAAATCAACGTCTACCCTGGTTAACACAATTACCTGTTGCAATTACCCGTTGCTTTTAGGTTGCAACAGGAAAAGACAAACAGTTAAACCTAAGAGATTTATTTAACAATTAAAATTAAAGATTACCGTCAACTGGTATAATCTCAATTGTACATACAATGATACAAAAATAAAACCAATCTGAGTTGACCACTGTAACTGATAGCTATGTTTGTCCACTGTATCCAGTAATCTTTTTTATGGTCTGTCCTGTGATCTGTTCAAAGTTCCATGACACAAAATGTCCTGTGATCGTTTTGATATCCAATCACACAAAATGTCTGGAAAGAGATATACAAACAGTTTGCACAACTGTACTGTCTGCTCCAAAATGCAGTTAATCTACTCACGGGTAGAATCATACACTGTTTATAATAAGGAATATCCAAAGTAAATTTATCCAGATACTGTGGAAAGTTCACTCCCGTAAAAGTTCACAACACAAGTAATCCATATCCACTTGTTTTTTGTTCTAAGACACAAATAGTCTTCCTTTACAGCCAGCAAATACTTTGTTCATGTGTGGTCAGATGTACTGTCCTTATATATGACTATGGATATTCTAGATACTTATAGAACTAACTTGAATATAATACCAATCACCAGATCAAGTGAGGAAGTTCTAGAACCTACAGGTAGCTTATACTGTTTCCCTAAATCTATTAGTAGCATCACTGGGGTTAGCCTATAGGGATCCCCCCAGTCTATAAATAGATCATTAAACATCAGTACCACATAACACAAAAATCAATTACTCCCTTACTTAAAATTTTTATACATATATATGTTACAGTAAAGTTGTGTAACCAGTAATTTCGTGAAATTACTGAATGTTTTAGGAATTTTGAGAAATTCCTGATTTGGTCAGTAATTTCGTGAAATAACTAAAATTTTCAGAAATTTCACAAAATTCCTGAAATCTCTGCTGATATTTTACACAGCTTACTGATGAGCATTCAGTAAATTTGTGAAATATTGGAAATACATTTTTAAGGCTATTTATGTGAAGAATTATGAAAAACTTGACTTTTGAAATATAAATACTTAATGTGCGTCTACAAATTTAGAAACTGATGTACTTTTTGTTTGTAATAATAGTAGTTTTAGTCAACATTTAATGTGATACATTTAGATCGGTTTATTTAAGTACTTTCATAATTGGTCTTGATATTGAAATTAATCTTAAATTTGCTAACAATTAGAATCATTTAAATATATTATCAATTATAATACATATTAATACATATTATTATCATACATATACTTTGCACAAGCACAAAGCTTATTTGCTTCATAAGCATACCAACTTTAACTTGTAAAGAATGGAAATATTTGACTGATATGCTGTTTCTTTTTGACTGTATGACTATTTGGTGTATTTTTTCAATTTTCTGGTATAAATTTTAGTCAAGCAACAATAATCTAACTAATATGAGGTAATGTGATGTAATTAAGTGATTTATTTAATAATAGCAGTGAAAGTTGTACATTTTGAGCTGTATTTTAATATAAATATTTTTAACATGGATATAGGTTTATTTTACGTCTTCTGTTTTTCATTAATAAAGTATTTTGAAGTATATTTGAAGCCTTTGAAGTTAGTCAATCTTTTGTCAATGAATAGCTTTTAAGTAATTGTAATTGACTGATGGAGTATGGCTTCTGCCATGGGTGCAGTGTGCTTACAAATAGTGTACTTACAAACAGTTAATCCAACAGTTATCTTTAATCAATTCAAAGTATTTGCCAAGAAAAAGGAGAGTTTATCCACATGAGAAGCCATGATGATAGAACCAAAAACTCATAGCTGAGTAATCTGCATTAAAAGATTAAAAGACAGTTAAATATTTCAATGCAGGACTTCTTCTTTTGAACTTGGGTATCAAAGTTTTTCATTAATCGTCTTCTGGCTATATAAAGAGACACAAATTTGACCTTTTCATCAGATTATTTCATGCTTTATGGTGTTATAGTGATATTTATAGTTCTTCAAAAGTGCAGTCAAATTTATAGCATTAATACTGGAAGTTATGTCTGATTCTATAGAAGATAGGTTTAAAAGGGATTTTAATGCTGTTGCACGTTCTATACCACAAGTAGACAGAGGTAGTGGAGACCCACGAAACATACTGGGGCTAGTAATATATCATGATTTAGACACAGACCTCTACAGGATCGCCATCAAAGCAGGAGTCGTGAGGGAAAGCTATTCACGCAACCAGTTTGATTGTTGCCCTGAGAGATTACTCACTGAGGATGACGTTAGTCAAGACAAGAGTGTTTCACTCAGAAAAGCTGTGAACCAGCAGTCAGTGTGTCAGGAACAGGGGTTCAAGATGTATAGTTGTGCTTCAATGAAATATACAAGTAACAAGGCAAAAGTGTTGTGTAACACCAGATGTCATGGCAGTTTAAAGTTCAAAAAATAAATAAACTTGCATGTCAGTCTGTTCTTGGTGGAGTGTGTTCAATTAATTTTGGTGAAATTGTGACTATCAAGTTTTTGAATAAATGATCTTGTATGCCAGACTATTAAGTTGAAGGGTGCTTCATTAATTTCAGTGAACTTGCAAGTATAAAATCATTGATTAAATGAGCTTTTGTGCCAGACTGTTGTAGGTGGAGAGTGTTTAATAAATATAAAATATTATTGAATATATGAACTGTATACCAGACTGCTGTACTATTGCAGGTGGAGAGTGTTTAATAAATTTTTGTGAGATATTGAATATAAAGTTCTTTGATACTATTGTATTTTCATGCTATTAATGTTATTTGTTATGCAAACAAAATGAATAAATGAAAATTTGGTGAAATAAAAATCTAAAAAGTATTCTTTTAATCTGCATATAATATTTAGGAATTTCATGAAATTCCTGCCCGAATATTTCAGTAATTTCACGAAATTACTGAAAATTTTAGTTATTTCGCGAAATTACTGACCAAATCAGGAATTTCGTGAAATTCCTAAAATATTCAGTAATTTCGCGAAATTACTGGTTACACAACTATACCGTAACATATATAAAGCTTATATCAAATAATGCACAGAAACAGTGCGAAAAATGTAACAATGATCATAAGTGGTGATTCAAATCTTGAGTTTTAGAGAAAGTGTGAGGAGAGATAGTGCTAGCATTTTTTTATGGAGCTGGAGGCAGCTTTTGAAAACCAAGAGGACAAAGTTTGTAGAAAAGTGTAATGAATGCGAAGAACAGCATAAGTAACATATATAAGCATTAGAGATAATGTTTGATAGCATTCTGTTTTTACTGATGTAGTAGTGAAGACTTGTAACACCAATGGCAGCTATGGCAAAGAAATATCTGCGATAGTGCATATTGTTTTATTCTCATGTGAATTGCATAGTACTTTATTGCTACATTCTTATATATTAATGAATTGTTCATTCAATTATGGTTAAGTAAATTATAAAAGCTTAAAGTTTTACTTACCGGTAATAGCAATATAAGGTATTGTAAGTGGACATTTTAGAGAATATATCTGAGTTGTCTGGTTTGGAATGTTAAAAGCAAAATCTAAATGCCAATGGCCAGTCAATGTATCAACTATGCTCAAGATAATCATGACTCTGCTTAATGTATGGGATACAAGATATTGCTTGGAATTGGTAATGATGAAATAAAGAGTGCTGAAGGTTAAACTTATGACAAACTTGAATTAGGGTCGCAAAGATGAAAACGCTGCAGTTGCAAGAGAGAGAGAAACAAGTCTGTGGGTGTACCATAAACTTTCTGGGAAGTTAATGGAAATATTGCCTGCTGTATTTGGATAAGGAGTAGGGAGTGCTGTAGGTGGAGGAACCCTACATTATAGCTGAGGAAGTATAATGCTTGAAGAATTTACACAAAATGGGTATCAAAGTTGAGTACTGTGAAAGTGATAAATACATAATCGCAATGCATATTGACATGTATATCATTTGAAAGAGAGGCATGTTGCAACAATGGCTGTAATGACAGCGGCAGTGATTTGTAGTTACTCAGTGCATGTGATGTAGCATCATGTATAAATATTTCATTGATCTTTGGCCTCTTTAGATAATTGGTGTAAATAACAATATCACTTCTGAATTTATTGTTTATTTTTCCACAGGCTAAGTGGTAAAACTATCAAAAGACTGAATAAAGTAAAACTAAATCAGTTTTAATTCATAAATGAAATTCATAATCATAAAATATAAACAAAAAGATTATACAGCTGAGTCTGAAAACTTATACAAATATTACACAAATGTTAATCAAACAAACTTATACAAATATTACACAAATATTAATAACTTAAAGCCAATTGTCCTCAAATTATCAGAAGAGTTACAAAATAGCTTAATGTCTAAGCAGAGAGGTTATGAGCACAGACACCAATCAAGCAGTAGCATACATTAAAAGTTAATTGCTCTTAAAACATCACAAAAGCTAATAACCCCTCTGCAGAGGCTATGCATTTAATATAATGGCAATTTTAATAATTCTAACATAAACAGGGATACAGGTTAAATGGATAAATACAGCATCCAGTTATCTTTTATGTATGTTAATCACACTTAGTGAAGTATAACTTACGAAGTTCTCATCATGATACCTAATTATACAGAAGTATCCCCCTTTAGTCAATACTAACATGGACCAGGTTATAATTCAACACCATTTCAATTAATAAATATAAAACTGATTACTTCCGGCTAGGTCAGGATGATAACCTTATATGATCACAATATTACAATGATTGTATTTCGAGCCCACAGTCACTAGTATCAAAGACACCCTTAGGTTTGAGGCCAAAAGTGCCCAACCTGGCATCTTACCTAGAGATGCCCAATATGACAGCTGCATAGGCCACACAGTTATAAATATCTCGAATACCACCCTAACTGAACATCAGATTAAGGCTTTAGAAAAGGATTAACATTCTGCCCTATACCAGGAAAAATGGACAAATTCCAAATTTGGATGGATTTCAAATAATTCCATGGAAAACCAGAGCTTATGGAATTTTTTCATAAAAATAAAACAGACCAAGAACATTTAGATCTGAACCAAAGTATCATAGACTTTGTGAACCAAAAGGCTGCTGCTGCTGATATCCGAAACCAATAGAATATAACAAACCATGAAATCAATCAAATGTTCAAACCTAAATCTAAATGGAGATCAAATCCTCAGATAAAACCCTGGACACATTCCAGAGAGCCTTCAAAATGGATTTACTAAAAACCAAAATTAAATCTCCAAGTCACCAACATCTTACCAAAGAAGAAAGACTTGGCCTGAAATCATTACAAGATTACAATGAGATCACTATTAAGAACACAGACAAAGGCTCTGCAGCCGTGGTAATGAATACTACTGACTACCTCAGGGAAGGGTACAGATAACTCCAAGACACTAACTTCCACAACCAAAAGTTGGACAAAGACCCTACCCTCGAATTATCAGAGAAAATATGTCAATTCCAAAAGGCTATACCAGTCAGATTCTACTTATTACCTAAAATGCATAAGAAAGCTATACCTGGAAGACCAATACATAAGAAAGGTAACCCTGGAAGACCAATATGTCAACCACCCTACTTGTAACATTAGCAAATTTGTTGATGGACATATCAAGGGGTATGTACCTAAAACTATGGCATATGTAAGAGTCCCTCAACATTCCATAAGCAGAATTAGGCAGTTAGGACAAATACTCGAACATGCCTCGTCAGTAATTTTAGCTATAAGCTCTCTATACACAAATATCCCAAACCATGAAGGGATGTTAGTGATGGCAGAGCATATTAGAAAAGACCAAGACAAACAAAAGATAGGACCATATATCTTAAAATTGTTAGAACTAGTACTACATTCTATGAACTTCACATTTAATGGAAACAATTACCCCCAAAAAGGCGGTACAACCATGGGGACTGGAGTTGCTCCAATTATGCAAACTTATTCATGAATAGGTTTGAAACTAAGGCCCTGAAGAATTAGCCAGACAAACCATTAGTCTGGCTTAGATTCATATATGACATTTTCCTGGTTTGGACACATGGAGAGAATAAGTTACTAGAATTTATTCACTACTTAAATTCAATCCACCCCACTATAAGGTTCGCACATGAATACAGTCCACACAGGATCAATTTCCTAGATACCACGGTCAAAAAACACCTGGACAACACTCTCATTACCACCTTGTATGAGAAACCAACATATACACATCTGTATTTACACAATGCATCAGCACATCACCACCCCTGTAAAACCAAGGGTCCTTATGGTCAATTCCTGAGACTTGGGAGAGTCTGTATATTGGATGATGATTACCACACCAATGCCGCTAAGTTAATTGACTATCACCTGAAATGAGGTTACCCTAAACATGCCTTGCAAAAACACTATGAGAGCATCAAAATTCAGTCAGAATAACTTACAAGAAATCAAAGTAAAAAATAACACCACTACACCAGTAATGGTAACTAATTACAATCCAGGAAATCCAAACATCAGAGAAATGATCCACAGAAATTGGAACATTATATATAATAGCACTGATTGTGCTAATATCTTGAGAGCAAAGCCTATTGTTGGGTTTAGAAGATTACCCAACTTAAGGGACCAACTTATGAAATCAGTAGTTGAATACCCTAAAGATCATCAGATTTCAAAGGAAATAACCCCCAAAATTTGCACCAGAATAGACATTTCTCAGCCTTGGAGGTTTCCCCCACCTTGGTAGTTAGTTTTGCTTTATTTGCATACACTGTTTATGATATAAAGTGAAAATTCTCCTGGTAACTGTTGTAAGAACCCAGGGACAAATTATGCTAATTGACCAGACCATGTTACATTTCCTGTTTATGCAGAAGGGGCATGCAAGCTCTCTCTGCATCAAAATTATATTGCTTAAGTGTACCTGTTACAAACTTATGTACATAAAAAATAAGCCAAAAGGCAACCCCATCATCATAAAAAATAATGTGCTTTCTTGTTTAATGACAAAATAAAGGTATTTCCTTATTGGTAATGCATTTTTATTATTATTAACATAATTACTTTTGTAACATTAAGTTGATAGTTTGGAAAAAAAAGGTCATTATTTTTAATAAAGTTGCTGGTGAAAATGTTTGTTGTCCCCACAAAGTCACTGAGTACACACCCATAAAGTCTAGTATTGACAGTGTTGTCAGTATTACTTGTAAATACACAAATCACTTTTCATTTGGACAGAGAAAGTTAAAACAAAAGCTTTAAATACCATAAAATTTACATACATGGAGCACTTACGCTTTTTAAAATATTGTACTACATGGTGTAGATGATGTAAGGAAAACAAATATATCACCATAAAAGAGAGTCAAACATGATTGTGTGTTAATTATATCAATGTAAAGCTAATATATGTCATGGAGTTGACCCAGCCAACATAATTACAAATACAAAGAAACAATTTGGATAAAAGTATTTGAATTCTGAAGAGATTATTGTAAAATAATATAAAATTAAATTACAAAAAGGTTTTGACCATCCTATTGTGAAAAATGTACAATAGCGGTGTACACCTAACTGTGTAGTAAAATGGCACAGTCTCATACAGAATCCAGACGACGACTGGAGAAAGGTTTTTGCTGCATGTTTTAAATCTATCGAGGAAAACAAATATAGTTGGTTTCAGTATAGAATTATTTTTAGTATTTTGGGAGCAAAAGAGTATCTATTCAAAATTAAATTAACTGATTGTGACAAATGTTATTTTTGCAAAACAGAATCTAAGAGTATATCTCATATATTTTGTAAGTGTCCCCATGTTCAGCAACTATAGCATAATTTAAAAAGAGTGAATCTCTAATATTCTTGATATTCATATTGATTTTAATAAAACTGCTATGATATTGGGCTATACAGAATCAAATGACAACTTTTGGCCTGCCATTTTTTTGCAAATAAACACTCGTTACTATTTTTTTAGTTGCTCAAGGAAGAAAATACAACTAAATATTTTTGACCTGCGAAAAGAAATCAAACATAAATTTATAGAACAGAGTCACTAAGCTAAAATCAATTTCTCCACAAAAAAATTTAACAAAATTTGGCACACCTGGAAAAATCTATTTTTTGGTATTTAGAGGATTGATATTTTGTCTGATACATAAATGTAAAAAGCAGTGTTTTAAGAAAAATTATTAATGACCACTGAATGTTAACAGTATACCAAGCAGTTAATATGACATTTAATAATAAAAATAATGTATATTGATCTGTTTTGTAACTGTATGTTAAAATTTGGCCTCTTTATGGTCTTAGATTTATTGATATATATATAATTAATATTTTGTTAGATGCCAAAACGTAAAATTTGTTATCAAAATAATACCAGAATAGTGAATGTTAATAATATGTTAAGCATTTGTTCATTTTTTTTTCTAAAAGTTTGTTCTTTACCTTCAATTGATATTAATCATTGTATATGTGCACTTCTTGTGAAAAGACTATTAAATTGTACAAGTCAAAAAGAAATAAAAATAAAAAAGACTATTGTGAAAATAATACCCGTGTTCCACTAGCAAGTTTTTTTCCTCACTGTCCTGATCATGTTGGCTATGATCACTTCAGATTCCAAGTTGTTGTAACTAATACTTTAAAACAGATCTTTGCCAAATTGCCAAATCGACCCCCTGAAATCTTTATCATGTAAACTTGACCCCCTGTTTGAAACAATCAACAAACGTAATAAAAGAGTACTTTTTGGGTGCTTAATATCCTTCATATTGCTTCATGATGATTTTCAAAGTTGTAATCAATGCCATTTATATATTATTCTAATATACTACAAGTAGCTGATGAACTGATGTTCTAAAATACTTTGATTTATTTTTTGGGTGGGGGTTTTCAGTAAAAACTCTTTGCAGAAATTTGCTGAGTGTTGCTGTGTTATGAAATGGATCTATGTTGTTGATGAACATTATGTTTTGGACTATTTTTAGAGGTTTGAACTTTTGTTCTAGTTCCTGAACTGCAGCGACAGATTCATGATGTGGATAATAAAACATTAATAAAAAACATTATTTTTAAAGTGATTTCCAGTTCTAGGTTCCTGGGCATGAACTCTTGTTATAGTTTCAGAGTTGCGGCAGATCATGAATTGTAGGAAATTTAAAAGTTATATGCGAAGTGATTATCCGGAATGGAATGTGGTACAGGATGATTTGCCAGGGAAGATCACTTTTTGTTGATGTAAATAGCATGCTGATGTAACATAGATTCATTACCTGTATGAAGATGTAAGAAACCAGGAGGGGATTCCTGGGGAGGGATGAGTCAGGCACAGGAATCCTGAGGATGGAGGAGACTGTATATTGCTTTTGTAATTATCATAGATACTTCCAAAGTATATGACGTTTTTTCAGGCATTGTATTTCAAATATATGATTATTTCTGATTGTTTTCTTTTTCAGGTGTTATATAGTGATTATATAATTATAACTTGATAAATATAGTAAATCTTGGTTCAGAGACGAATCAATATTTTTGGAAAATGTGGGGAAATGTGACAGCTATCACTTTTATGGTATTTGTGTTATGATGATATCAGGAGTTTACGGGAATTACGGGCAATATTAAAGGGTTTTTTATAATTAAAGGGAATTACTGGCAATATTAAGGGGTTTTTATTATAATTAAAAGGTTTCTTTTATGGTATTTTGTGTTATGATGATATCAGGAGTTTACAGGAATTACGGGCGATATTAAGGGTTTTTGTTATAATTAAAGGGTTTCTTGGGGATTGGTTGTTTTTTTAATGGTATTTAATATTTATATGCTGGCCTTGAATGTTGTGGGAGTTTGATCTTTATTCATATTTGGGGAACTCGTATGTTTTGGTAGCCATGTCTGACCTTGTTTACTATCGTGGTATTTTGGATCTATTTTTATAGGGATCAAAGGTGTTAACACCAAACACTTAAGTAGTTCATGTTTTGGCTATATAAGGGGTTGCATTTTCCACCTTCTGGGCTGATCTCACACTGAACAGCTATGGAAAGGTAACTGAACAACTATGTTCTGTTGTAGTTAAGTTGCTGCATTTTTAATAATTTTAGTCCTTGGAGCATTTTAGATGGAATTTTTGTATTTTGGGAGAATAGTGAAAATGTATTAGGTGGGGATTAACTTGGTTGATGGAGATTATTCTTAGGGAGTCAGGTTTGGGGAATTTGGTTATATCATTTTCCTTTTATTGAATTATTTTGTTGACATAATGATTTCTGTCCCAGTTTGTTTATCTGTTGGCATAATAAAAGTCATTTGTTAAGAATGGGTTTTAATTAATTGTGTTATTGTGCCTTGATACATAATTTAGATCGGGTGGCTACACTATTTGCAATAATAAATACATTAACTAATATTCACAAATAAGTAAAAATATATACATAAAAAAGAGCATCTGGTAAAAAGCCAAAGAAACATGATTAATGACTAGAATAAAAATACAAACATAAATAAACAACAAAACTGTATAGAAACAATAAATAAATAAAATATAAAGTAAACCACATAAATTAAAATATCATAATAAATTGTCAGTAGGACGTGATTCAACAAAAAGCACAAAATACAATAAATAAATATTAAAATATGATGCCAGACTAGATAATACAGAATAAATTAACACAAAGGACAAAACACAAAATCAATTATTAAAACTGTTTATACAGATCACATTTTTTAAATGGTTCATGATATTAAAATATTTTTACGAAATATTTTTTCCATTATATTCACATTTCTATAATATTTGGATTCTAGTGTTGACATAGATCAATAAATTCTAGTAATATATGTTTGACTTATCAGGACAGTGACATAGAATAGACCAGGGCATATATTCTCCTTTTAATAGATAACTGTGTGTAAAATATGTGTGTCCTATAAGGGCTTGTGTAATAACTATTTCTTTATGAGATAAAACTGTCTAAACGTAAAAATCTCCTACATGAAAGTTTAGTTGAAAGAGCTATATTTGTTTATAAACACTATTTACATAACTGTATAGGGGATTTGCACGTCTAAAACATTAAAAAACAAGGCTTGTTTGGCAAAGTCATCTGCTTTTTCATTGCCCCTTATGTGACTTGGAACCCAAGCTAAAACAATTTTCGTTTTCACTGACAAACAATCATTAAAATGCTTTCAAGTATCTTGAATAAAAGAATAATCACGGACGTTGCTAGTAGACTAAGAGCTTGTAAACTAACTAAAGCATCAGTGAATATGATAAAATGCTCTCAATCACAATTTATAATTATATTAAAGCCATTTTCAGAGCATGTAACAGCTGTGAATATACTTATTGCCAGGAAGTCTGACCTAGGCACTTGGGCCATCAGATGTAGCAGCTGCAGCAACCCTGTTTTCTGTTTTTGACCCATCTGTGTATCTGGTCCTATGGTGAGAATAATATCTTTTTAACTCAGCAAATACACTTTGAAACATACAATCATCACCAAGATGTTTCTTTTGATGGGTCTATGTGAGGTTTCTGTATAGTCCAGGGTGGGTCATCTGGCAGTGACACAGTTTGAATTAGATCCAGCAGAGGACGGACAGCAGACAAATCTTCCTCTATGTGATGCCCAAAAGATTTTATTACAGGCAGTTTCTTGTCAAAAAGATTTTATAACTAGGGGTTAAAAATCACAATATAAGCTGGATTGTCAAGATCACTTCACACTTCCAAAGCATATTGGATACTTAATTTATCAAACCTTAAATACAATGTGGTTCATTTTCCTCCATATACAAGCTTTGAATTAGAGAAGTCCTGAACGCTCCTAGGCATATTCTTAAATCCTTGTTTAGAATGGGTTCTAATTCAAACAAACAGATGAATGATAAAGTCCCAGCAAAACACTCCTGTCTGATCACCAATCCATTTTGGAAACTACTTTAAGTACGTTCATAACTTTTTTACATTTCTGATGAAGATAATCAATATGAGCTTTAAATTAAGTTTATTGTCAAAAATAGCACCAAGGAACATAGTTTGTGAAACAACAAGAATTTGTGAATTGTGTATTGTTAATTTTGGGTCTAGATGAAGTTTTCTTTTATTAAAGAAATGCATACAAACAGTTTTGCTGTAAGAAAATTTAAAACCATTTTTCACCAGCCATTTTTATACCTTATTGAGACGCAACATGAAGTTGCCTTTCTATTGAAGCTATATTTGTAGAACAACAAATGATAGAAAAATCATCAACAATTATTGAATTACATCAGCAATACTATGAAACTTTAAAATAAAGTGACAGAGAGGATGCTGCCTTGAGGGACACCCATCTCTTGCTCAAGTCTATCAGAATAGGCAGACCCTAAATGCTGGCTTTATGTAGATCTGGAGATGGAACACCATGTTTCATACAGTATTATACACTTTGTCTAAATCAAAAAATACAGAGATTGTATGGTTGCCTTTTAATCTTGAGTAAAAGATTCTAGTACTTTAGTTGGTCTGTTGCATTTTGACCTTTTCTAAAACCACTTTGGCATTTTGTTAAAATTTTACTTTTATGAAGGCACCAAACTAATCTAGTATTAATCATTCTTTCCATAGTTTTAAATAAGCAACTCATCAGAGATATGGTTCAATAATGGACAGGTTTTTTGAGTCTTTGCCTGGTTTAGGAATATGTATCACAGTGGTTTCTTTCCAGCATTCAGGAATTTCACTTGAAGTCCATATATCATTAAATAAATCAAGTAAAACCATAAGTGAGTCTCTTGGTAAATGTTTAAGCAGTTGATGATGAATTCCATCTGGACCAGTGGCTGTGTCATGAGACTTTTTCAAAGCATCATACAGTTCTCTAATGGTAAAATATTGTACATATACATATACTGCTTTCTCTTGATATTTTTGAGACTTTGTATAATAATTCTTTCTAATTTCTTGGACCAGCCTATTTGCTATGTCCATTCTTTCTGTTATTTTTGTCCCATTAA
The DNA here is from genome assembly GCA_964017235.1 of Sabellastarte sp. h YS-2021. Lineage (NCBI taxonomy): Eukaryota > Metazoa > Annelida > Polychaeta > Sabellida > Sabellidae > Sabellastarte > Sabellastarte sp. h YS-2021. The sequence goes on from OZ024934.1 coordinate 110,475,962, forward strand.
TATTACTTTGTTGCTAATTATTTTCCTTATCATTTCCCACACCTTCTTTACTGGTGTTTTTACACTTAGTTTTGATACACATTCATGCTATAATTTCTTCTTATTTTCTTTAATTACTTTAGAAACACTGGCTCGACATATTTTATATTTATTAATATTATCCAATGTAGGATTTGTGTTGCATGTATCCATTACATTTTGATGAGCTGAAACTGTCTTTTTACATTCAATGTTGAACTATGATTTATAGCTACCAGTGGACTGCCCAGTTGACTTTAGTTCACATTCTGTTGCTATGAGATTTAATTTCTCTAACAATGCAGAAAGCTTTTCCGTTATATCAGTAAAAAGATGTCTATTGATATCTAGAGAACACTGAAGTGTTGGCAAATTAGTCGTTTTAAGATTCTACCAAGGAACATTGTCCTCAGGCATACTCTTAACTACATCAATTAAGATCGGAAAATGGTCACTATACCACACTGATCAAAATGAACCTGCCATGTAAAATCAAGGAAAACTGAAGTAGAACATGACAACTAATCTATTGGGGCGATTGAACCAGATACAATATGAAAGTAGGTAGGTGACTTATCATGAAGTAAACAGATATTGGAGGATTCAAGAAGGTGCTCAACTTTATTGCCTAAGCTATCAGATGAGGAACCCCATTAATCACTATGTGGATTGCAATCTCCAGTAAATAGAAAAGGTGCAGATAACTGGTTAAATAGATTATCAAAATAACTTTTCACGATAATAAAACATGGTGGAATATATACATTACATACAGTTATAGTTTTATGTAGAGATACTTTTACAGCAAAAGCCTGCAGTTCTATATCTAATTCAAGTAACTCATGAGGTATACCTTTTTAGCAAAACCTGAGCAGCCACCAGTGGTTCTCCCATCTACTTCAGACACACAAGCTTTAAAATAATGATCAAAGCCTCTAGTATGTATATTATATGAATCTTTAAAATGAGTTTTCTACAATGCCAATATGTATCATCTAAATTGGAAATTAAATTTTTATTTTCTTCAAAGTTTGGTCTAAAGTCTTGACAGTTCTACTAAAATACACTTTAATTATTGTTTGGACCCACGGTTTACATTTTTACTTCCACTCCACCCTTGTGTATCAACTATCATTTTACTGTCACAATCACAAAAAAAAACATTTTATCTGTTGTATTGTTTAACAGGGTCATTAGATCCGTAATGTTGTTTTGGGTAAAAAATACATTACTTTGGCTTATTTTGAATTGAATATGGTCATTTTGACATACATTTGTCTGACTACATACACTAGTTTTTAGTTGTCTGTTTTCCAATTGCGCAAATTTTGTGTTGTTTTGAACCATCTGGCCAAATTATTTTTATTTGTGCTTCCGCTGTTGCCATTTTCACCATAGGTTTGGTTGCTGCAGCTGCTTGGGCATAGCCTCTCTCCCCTATCAGACGCTAAGATGGAAATGGACCTCTTTTTAGAACTGGACTATCCCTTTTTGCACATCAGCACCTTAGAGAATGCTTACATCAATTTCGGCGCTTTATAAGTGTTTCTTACTTACTTACTTACTTAGTTACTTACTTTGGCATACATTCTTTTACAGAATGAAATATGTTCATTTGTTTCTTGGCTTCTGTGTACGAAATTCCTCCTTCTAACTTTTTATTCTTTAAATATCCTTTTCTTCTTTCCACTTTGGAGAAGCCTCATCATTTGATGTAGATTTCCTTGCGTCTGACACATTTTGGTTCACTTTTATATTCTTAAGAGTCAGTGTGATCTTCTTGGCCACATTTATTGCAAACTTTATTTTTTCCAGCAGATGAATTAATGTGGCCAAACTTCAGACATTTATGACATCTGATTAGATTAGTATTTAACTATGACACAGCCACCCTGTAATAACCATGCCTGATATATTTTGGTAAGGTCAATATAAATGTTCCTGTTTGTTTTCTAAACCATTTCTAATACAGGTACCTGTCTAGCTTGATGACACCCTTGTCTTTTAGGCCTTCCAGTAACTCTTCGGCAGTGCAGTCTTTTATGTCTGGGCATGTAATGGCCCCTTTCTTCGCATTTAGACTGTAGCTACTTTGATGGGAATGGCATTGTTCATAGTCAGGTTCAATTTCATGGTTTTCATCAGTTTGTTGGTTTTCAATTTCTTATCCAGATCAGTTCCTAATACTGCAACAATGGCCTTATTTGTAGCAAATGGAGACAACCTTCACAAGGGTTTTTTATCATCTGTTCCTTTTACTGATAAAATTGTGGCCATGAACAAATCTAAGGAGATTTCAAGCTCGTGGTCAAAATATCATTAAAGTTCTTGTTCTTTTCCTATCTGTCAGTAGAGGGTTTTGAGTAGCCATGTTAGGATAGTAATTATTGATTGCCAATGCTTTCCACTCACACTTCGTACCCAACAAGGGGATATCATTATCATGTGGAGCTGAGCCTTGCACACTGATATCAGAGATACGTTAGCAATATACTCATAGAACACATAAAAAGTGATTGACCTGTTAAGCAGCCGGCTTCTAGATAATCCAAACAAAAGCACAAATCAAACTATAGAATACACCAATCAAGAACCACAGTACAAACCATTAGAATCAACAAGCTATCACTAACTTGAATCACTAGGGCTTGTCATTATTAAGCCAGACCATCTTAACCTTCCAACTAAGTGAAATTGAGGCAAAAGCTGTGTATTGCTTCCTCAATGTCTCAACAAGGTATTGACTCAACAGCCAGGACCCAGGACCTTTCACTGACGCAGATCACAACCCACAGCAAATAGGCTACCCCCAATTAGTCACCTTTAATGACATGCAGGAGGATATGTTGGGCTTATTCTACTTCCACAGACCCCCAGGTGGATTATCCTTGAGAGTGTGAAGCTTGAACTTCTTTACTTCAAGAGGAGATCTACTTGTTTGTCTTATTTTTATGTTTTTATGTCTTTTAATTTCTTTTTATTATAAGACATTTGAGTGAATACACCTTGATATTTGTTTCCGACTGCACTGATGTTTTGCCCTTCAGGAAAGTTGAAGTACCTGGTATATTAAAATATTTCCAAGTGAATTTGTCAATCACAAGATATCATTGACTTTTGTCAGTGTACCATGGCATCTCTTTACTGTTATATGTTTTCTCCGCGACAGACCTTTTCACTTGGAATAGCTGTCATGGTTAACCTTCCCCCTGCTGCAAAAATCCATCTTAATAGCCCAAATTCGTTGTCAGCAGAAAAAGCTTAGTATGGACACTCATAGGATGTGAAGTCCTAATTGTTCATACAAATATCTTCAATCTTGCAAGATAAGTAGAGAAAGCTTGTAAAGTATGAAAAGATACCATGCATGAAATAAGTCTTGGGCAGATTTCACGAAAGGTCTTAGCCCGGTCTCAGACTCAAACTTGAGACTTTTGTCTCAAATTATTGGAATATTTTACTTGAGCCCATGGGCTCAGCCTTATTGGATTTCACAAAAGGTCTCAGTTTCAGCTTTGGCTGAGCCACTGGCTCAAATGCTGAGACTGTAGAAAGTGGGCTTAAGTTTTGTAAACAAAGGCTCAAATATGGTTGCTATGATTCTTTCTTCACTTCAAAATTTGAAATGGCTGAAAATAGGGTACAAGTATATAAAACAACCCCCTGAAGTAGTCTTTGTATGTCTTTACATGTGTACAAGGTTTCCCACTGCAAAATGGTATTTGACCAGAGATATTATGCATCAAACAAGGAACATATATCTCATCAGTAGAATATTTTGACAACAAAAAATGGTCACATGACACAGAAAACCACTGTGGTTATTTGATAAGCTTGGTCTCAACTGAGACCCCTTCTGTGAAAACCATTTGAGACAAAGACTCAGAGGAGCCAAAAGACTAAGATTTGAGCCAGTGGCTCAGCCTGAGACTGGGCTAAGTCTGAGACCTTTCATGAAATCCGCCCCTGGACAACACTACCTGGTAAAGAGATGCTTGCTCACAGGAGTTTTAAAACATGTTTAACATTATCCCCTGGCAAATTTTAGCACCATTATTTTGAATCACTAGTTCTTTAACTGGTCATTTTGCTGTAGCTCGACATTCTTGGTGGTTCAGACAAACACTGGATGGGTATATGTCATATTTTTATTATAATTATCTAGTGTACTTGTCTTAATGTACTGATTGTATCAAAATAATGTAGTAAATTAATGCATGAAGGAAATAAATACCCCTCACCTCCTCTAGTTTTAGCAGTCGATCTTCACATTCTTGCTTCAGTGAGAGTAGAATCTTTTCATGAGTCTCCTGTTGGGCCAGCAACTCTTGATGAGCATGTTTTTGTTTTTCAGCTGCCACTTTTTTGTCTTGTTCAATCATTTTACTTTCTTGAGCTTCTTCAGCAAGTTTCCTGTCTTCTTTTGAAAGAAACTAAAAAAACAACAAAAATATGGGATTTATCAATTTAGGCAATGTTACATACAAGGACACTCTGTCAGTGTGTAGTTATGAGCAGAGTTCTTTAACATATAAGTATAATGAATTATTGATTTTGTCTGTAGTTTATACAATTGGGCTAGTTAATGTTGACTTCTCTTGTGCAGAACTGAAATGGTCTATTTTTAGATGGTGAGAAACACAGTTGTTTGTCTTGGAAATATGTTGATATGTTAACCCCTTCTTCTGGAGATTTCCAGTCTGTATTGTTCACATTCTTTCTAGAATCATCTGTGATCTCAAATGTATGAATCGTTGAAACCTGGAAACGTGCAGTTTTAAGTCTGTGTGATATAAGGACAGAAGTCTTTGAAACTGCTATACCGTGGATGCAATCTGTTGCAACTCGTACAAGATTGGCTTTACAAGTTGTAACATGTACAAAATTTCACCATTCATTAAACCCAACTTGTACAAATATGTACATCATCATTGTTCATCATTCAGGAAAAATAAAGCTTTTGTGCTTTATACTAAATTCAGCATGCATGTGAGATGTGGCTTATTGATGCTTGTTGGACTTGTTTCATACTCATCCAGCTTATGGTACTGTGGACTGGAGACTTTAAAAAGTTGACAAATAATAAGTAAGAAATAGAAATCCTCTAAATGCAATCAACTGTTTTGCGGTGGCTTCCTGTAGCATCAGGGAAATTTTGTAATTTACCTCAGGGCAACAAGGTAACAAACTTTAAAGGGCATATCAAATTATAGGCATAGTTGTAACTGACACATAAAATAATCAGTTTTATTTATCCCTTTGTCACAGAATAAATAAATTTGTGATAATTCTTGCGGAAAACATTATATGAAATTATAAGGTTACCAACAACACTAAAGTCTGAAATCTGATACAGGCAATTCAGTTGGACAAGCGTGTCGCAAGTGTGACTAGTATAGTTATTAAGATTAAAACTACAGTGAATGTACAACAAAATTAATAAAAAATACAGATCAATTGTTTGGTCTCTCCTGTACGCAGCATAAATATGTTGATTTTTTTTAATTTTTAAGTATTAAATCATTAAAATACACCGTTCATCTGATAAAATATGGTGATTGTACAAGTTACAACTTGTACAGCTTCAAAATCTGTGCATGTTGCAATTGTACAAGTCAACCTGTACAGGTTGCAACTTATTTAAGCTATTTGTACAAGTTGCAGAATAAGCCTGTACAAGTTGCAACTTGTACATAACATAAGAATTTTGTTATGAATGCTTATAGGTGTGAACTTGATATAGTGTGCGGATGTACTGAAGAGTAGATTTGCTGTATTTTTGATATTATTCTTCTCATGGTGGAGACAAAATTTGACCTGACTCCCGAAATATCTGATTATAGACATTTTGTGTTAGTTGACACTAAATGGATGATAAGAAACAACCATTTTGTTTTCACAGATGTTGCACAATTTGGGTTAAACGTTTTGTTTTTTCCTGTTACAACTTGAAAGCAAGCGGTAATTGATTCCCTCATTTACTGTAACAGGCAATGTGTCACCTTATAATTGAAGCAGTGGAATTTATTTGTATGGATTGATCACACATGCCTGAAGCAAATTTAAACATAAAACTTATAAAATTCAAAGAGCACTATTTATGTTCTTAAGATTTGAAGTTTGATGTTCATGCAAATTTCACAAGAGCAGAATTATTTAGATATAATGCGAAGATCAATCAGAGAGCGTATTTCTGCACATATTCACATACTGGAGCCAAGAAACTGGGGAAATATACTAAACAGTTTGATTGTTGGATATTTTTTACATCTTGAAGCAAATGTCAAATTGTAGTGGATGCCAAAAAATTATTAGACAGACTTCTTGGCAGAGTGGACAAATTGGTTCTTTAATTGTTATTTATACGGATTGATGTGTGGTCAGGTGAGATTGTTTTTCATCACTGTATGAACTATTAAGGGTATCTCAATTAACAATTAATATAATTTTAATTACTAAATATATTTAAGTAAAACTTTTTTTGTCTTTTCCATTTACAAATTTGTGGTTCATGTAAGTTCCAGCTATTCGTTTAACCATGTGGAAAATCAATTTTACATTTAGCAATATATTATAGTCTGAAGTTCTCAAAGCCCGCCTTGCCATAAGGAGTATGAATGGTTACCATTTTTTGTCATTTGGGAAACCTTTTCGAAAAATAGTTTAATGCAGATAACACATTATCTAGAGTTAGAGGCGAAAAGGTGTATGTGTAAACATAAATTTACTTTATTCATTTTTTTGTGCTTTAAGTCAATCTTAGTACCTTATCATGATATTGTGATGGGAAGTTTAAAGGGTAAAATAACATAGAGTTGCTCAAGGTTATGTGCTCTAAACTGAGCTTGAACTCTTATCTCAAAGATGGGAGACCACCTGTTACCACTGCACCACTGTGGCCCCAAAACTTGAACCTAAAAGTTATTTTGATGAACAGTTAGTTGACAAAAGTTAGTAGCTCAAAAGAGAAAAGAAGAGGTTTAAGCTCAAGCCATGCAATGCAAATATGAGCTCAAAGCTCAAAATTTGAAAAATAGCTTGTACATGAGGGAGAAATGAAAGCTTTAGAACTCAATGCATGTCAAAGTGCCCATTAGGAGGCCATTGCTACCACGTTTGACTTTGGTACCACCTTTCAATGAATCTGAAACTGATAATTACTTTCAGCACTCTGAACCAGTGGTTAGAATTTGAAATGACCAACAGGCATGTGGCCTTACAGCTGCAATGTGTTTTGAAAAACTATATGAGTAGGATCCAAAATCATATCATTATAAATTCGCAAATTAAAAGAAAAGAGTCAAACTCATGTTTAATTTGCCGATTAAAAGAAATTGCAATTTGAGAGATGGTATTATTCTAGAGGAGTGGGTGCAGGTGTTGAAAAACGTAGGTAAGTAATTTTGAATGAAGAGTTCAAAATATGTTTTTGTGATGACATTAAAACATATTTGGATGAACTGAAAACAGTTCTATATTAACAAGTCCACTTTTAAAAAGAATAGATCCTTTGGTTCCCCAAAGGGGTCTTATCATGAAATAGTAAAAAAATGTGAAAATTAAACTCCAGAAAAGGAGACCACAAATCAGACCATGACAAAGGTTAGAAAACCCAGATCCTTTGCTCCTGTGTGTCATTATAAAAACCTGGTCACATTATATCTAACTATTGGCTCTCAAAGAAAAAGAGATAAAAATGAAGCAATACCCGACAGGTTTGTTTCTAGAAAATGTAACTGGTACCAATGAACCAAGTACCAATGGACCAGAATCTAGTAATGGTTCATACAAGTTGAGACTTTTAGGGAAGAACCTCTTGTGTCTGAAGCTTTTGTATCAGTAAATCATGTTTCTAATAAATTTTTCAATTTCAGATAGTAAGAAACACTAAATCACTTTAATTACTACTTGTACAGGGTATATTTCCATTGAGTGTAAGCACTTCTACTGGTGAGAGTTTTATTGCTCAAGGTATTCAAGGGGGTTATTTGAACATGTCACTTAGTTACTGGTTGTATTTTGGTGGACACTAGGATCACTTTACCCATTTAATGGTATCTTTGTTATTAAAAAGTTGGCACTGGGCACTGAGACATTAGGAGAGGATATTCCTTGTATTTACCCCTGTACTGTGACTCGATCTACGGCAAAAAGTAGAAGAAGAAACAAAACATTGTTAACAATCTACTGATGTCTCATTTGATCTATCAGATACATTGCTGAACAAATATGACCATTATGTGCAGAATGATACTAACTCTAAAGGTAGGGAAGATTATGAAAAACAGGACATACTAAAGGATCCACATGTATCACCCTAAAAGTCGGAATTTATTCTAGAGCAGAAAAATAGCCCAAAATCAAGAAAATATCCTAAAATATTGGTTTCTCTACTAAATGAAAGCATGAGGTTTGTTTTCACTTAGGGGGCTAGTTTAAGAGTCTGTAGGCTTTAGTAGCTTCGAGATGGTCATTTAGTCTAAAGGGCTCTCAAGTTGGCAATTGAAAATTGGTTGTCTAAGAACATTGAGAACTTAGAAAGACCTGTGAAGTGGCACAACAAAATTTTGAAAATTTTCAGTGAAATCTGAAACTGTTTTATATCAGGAAGTCACAAAACCGAATTTTCAAAAAGAAACCAAGGTTTTGACTTCATTACCAGACCAGAGGAACACACCATATTGGCCACATGTCGCGGGAAAAAAGACTGTAGGGATTCTAGATTATACAAATGGCACTCCTGACAGAAGAAAGCCGACTGTCTAACGTTACTTAACAAGAGGTGAAACTAAGCCATGACTATGTCATGACTGCTGACTGTTTTGAAGAAAATGATAGGAATTAGGAATAGGAAGCATGGGGTGAAATTCCTTGTATTTTTTCTCTAATCCAGATGGCTCATTCAGGTCCTGCACATACTGCAGAGACATCAATGTCTTGAGTAAAACTGATGTATTTCCTATTCCAAGAATAGAAGACTATTATCACATTGGTAAAGCCTTGTACAAGTACAAGGTAATATCCTTTATCATGAAAAGTTCCTAAGCCACAAGAGACTAATACATATGTGCATGAGTGAGAAGTTGTTGAAAATTTTGTATGGTATTTCCAGCTTTAGAGATATTTGGTAAAAAACATTTAAAATGACTTGTAAAGTTTTGTTTCAGCTCAAGCAAGCCAGTCTGCTCCAGCAAGCTTTCAGTAATACATCGTAGCTCTGTTATGCCAGTAATGTTGATGCTAGTGCAGTTTTATTTTAGTCTGTTGACGAAGATATTGTATATCCATTTGTTAGTTTTCCAAAGAAAAATAATGTATTATCAAAAGGACTGCTAAACAAGAGAAAAGAAATGTTTAGCCCTTATTTTAACCATTCAACACTTTGAAATAAAAAAAATCATCAACCCCACTAATTTTGTTTCCAATATCACAACCCGTAGGGAGCCATGGTGGCGCAGTAATAATACACTTCCCTTCTACCTCTGAAGTCCTACCTCAAACTGTGGACCTTATGTGGGAAACATGGCAATTGCTTACCAACGGTCTGCAGTTTACAGTACAGAACCTTCACCAACTGTATGCACTGGTTTATCTGCCCCAAAAATTACCAGTGGTAATATGACTATACAAAAACTTGCCCAACTGATATACTGGTTTATCGGCACATAAAACTACCATTGGTAATTGTCATAAACTTGGATTTGGAACACACACAATTGAAACACAGTTCTTACTAAAACACATCTATTCAATATAAAAGGCAAATGAACAATGAAGTTGCACACAAAACACTACAGAGACAGTATATACATTACATAGTTTCCCAGGATAAAAGGATATACATTTGACCTATAGTTTATCTGGATGTCAGTGAGCTGTCAAGGTGTTGACTGATATGATACAGCAATGACCAGAGTTTAAGCAGTACAGAGATCAGTTCTTTGTATATATAACAGTAATATGACCTGTACAGTGTTGCAAGTGTCGCAAAAACCCAAATTAACAAACTCAACCCTTCAGTCTTCTTGCACAAAATGAAAAATAAAAACAAAAAATATATATAAATTAAGGTTTGATTTTGCAAGAATATAGTTCACAAATAGATACTGTCATAGAAAAAGATAATATATGTGCTAATGATTTATCAAGAAACTGTTGTTACATGTCACTTTGTATGTTAATACCTGAAAAGTTAAAACTATAATGGATGGTGATCGTGTAATTTAATATATAAGCCCACTTGAAATGTTATGTATATTATTATGTTTTTGTATAAAAATCATAAAATTTTCAAAAACTCTTGGTTTCCAAAATTTTGTTCAAGGTGGCAAATGTTTTAATAGGCTAGACTCAAAGGTGCAACTAAGTATAAAACAGGTGATTATCGTTAGTCCTCTGACATAGTCTGGGGCCATATTCACTAAACCTCCTTAATTTTTAAGGTCCCACTCTCACAAATATATGAAAAATTACCTTTGGTAATGTGACCTTTAAAATGCTGTTCAATAAACCGCCTTTGTGGTTTCCATAGCAAAGGAGACCTTTAGTAAAGGATCCTTTATTGAATAAGTGCATTCCTTCATCTGATTGGTTTAAAAAGTTTGTTCACAAAGGCTCCTTTATCTTTCCGTTTCTTTTTTATTTTCTTCTTTCCTGTTTTTTGTCTTTTATACAGCATAGCATATTTTAGTAACAACCACGTTTCATATAGAAATTGTGGCACACACAAAAATACATTTTCATTGAGTTTTATTACATATAAACTAAATATCCCATAACTTTTAAAGAAAGACATATGGTGATATAAATGATACGGTATGGAGAAAAAAGTGTAAGAATTTTTATACAATTTTTATTTTTGACAAATAAACCCTTCACCAATTACCATAATTTTTAATTTAAAAATTCAAACCACCACATCTCTCCTTTATTAAGAAGGTAGTTAAACACACTAACCTAAAAAGTTAAGAGAAAAAGCAATGATTAATCAGGAAAGGAAGCTTAGTGAATATCAAAAGTTAAGATTTCCTTGAAAGTTAAGGATTTTCTGAATTTCTAAGTTTTTTTTTTTTTTTCAAGGAAAGAAAGTTAGGCTCATTTGTTTGGGGGGAAGTTAAATGAATACCAAAAGAAAGGAAGGAGCAGGAAATAGAGGAAATCCTTACTTTTTAAGGGTTCCTTGGAATAAAAGGTTTAGTGAATATGAGCCCAGATCATACCAAAGAAGACACAGAGGTGACCAAAGGCTACCACGGATAGGATTTTTGGAAATACAAGTTATGAGCTTTTTTCTGAAGGAGGCAAATTGATGTTGAAATGTGTACTTTATCAGGATGATCATTCCAGATCTTAGGAGCATCAAAAACAATTTGGCTAAAGTGTTGACCGACTTGAATGCAGGAATAACCATGCTTGGTACTGTAGGAATAGCTGCTGAGATATAATAATCTTCAAAAATAGTATGGAGAACCTCAATGTAACAATTTATAACTGACAGGCAGCCAGTGGAGTCATTTTAGGATGGGTGTAACATTAGAACATATTCTATTATTTGTGAGAATATGAGCAAAAGTTTTCTGAATAATCTGCCGTTTGTGTTCATTGAAACATGACAAATCCTGTGTAATCCTCCAAAGGTCATCCATCTGGAGAAAGTAAGCTTTACAAGTCTTCTGAACATGTTCAGAGAAGGAAAACTGCATTGCACTACACACAGGTTTTGGGCAATGTACCAGCAGGATGAAGAAGACTTACAACATAAACGATAAATTCAGATTTTACAGGTTTGAGCTTTTACAGGGTTGAGCTTTAATTTATTGAGAACCATCCCTCATTGTACATCCTTAACACAGGCGTTCAACTTGTTAAGAGCAGCAGTAGTTTTCTTGTGAGATAAGTGGACACATAACTGGGTATCATCTGCTCGTGAAAGTATGTTAGATATCTAGATGAATGCCCATGACTGGCTTAGTGGAACAAAGAACAACAGCGGATCCAGAACAGAATCTTGAGGGTCTCCATAAATCCTTGCTTAGTTCAGATAGTGTTGAGTCTATCTTAATGTCCTGACAACGATTATTTAGGTAGGGGAAAGCCAACTTACGACAGTATTACCAAGAACAAACCAGGATTTTAGATAGTCAAGGAGAGTATTGTGGTCACTAGTGCCAAGGGCTGCTGATAAGTCAAGTACTACAGTTGTAGCTTCACCTCGTGCAAGAGGGGTATGGACCTCCATTTTTTGGGATTATAGAAGTTTGAGTAAAATCACCAAGTGTGTAAGTAGACTGATGAGGATTATGCAGCTTATTACTATTGATTGTGTGATGTTTAGCACAACCTGCTTGACTAACTTTAAACAGGAAGCAGATACTGATGCTGATGCTGCATAACACTATTTTTAAAGTTCATTGTTGGGCAATGAATCATTTGGGTGGATAGGAATGAGGTCAGTTATTATCATTCTTCTTATTATTATTATCATTATTATTTATTTATTTTATTTTATTTTTTTTTGGGGGGGAGGGGTTAACATTGCTTTCAACACTATATAGTTCATACCACAATAGACAGTTTCTATGGGTAAATGAAACCAGTAGATACAGTTGGTAAGGTTCTTACTGTAATCTGCCGACCATCGCTAAGAAACTACCAACTTTGTCACAAAGAGTCTGGAGTCCTATGTGTGAAACAATTGTGTTACTACTGCAGCACCATGGCCCCTAGACCAGTCATTTCGGATTGGTTTAATTATTGCATTATTATTTGAACTAATGAGAGTATCTCAGTTGATCGTATTTCTTCATTCATAAAAAAATGCTAAGTATGATTTTAAGGAGTCTATAAATAATTGAATGAGTTGACATTACATACTGTTTGATCTCAGGACACTTACCTCATCTTCTTTCATAATACCATTTCTCTGGTGCCGTTTAGAAGACAAGAACTCAGTTAACACTTTGTCCTTCATTGGCCCAAGGTCTACACGTTTAGAGTATGAGGTTTCAGCTTTCAGCACATCATCCTTGTATATAGCGTAACCAGACCCACCCCCACTTGTAGTATAGTTCTCAATTTTCTGGTCAATATCTTGCCACAGAGAAGTGAGAACGAGCTGGCACTTTTTTTCTGAGGCTGATTCATTCTTGGAAATATATGACAGGTATTTTTTCTCCAATTCTTCCTGTAAAAAGAGGTATTTCAGTATGACGTTAAAAAGTGATTGTGGCATGAACCTTAATGGTAAGCTCCCAGAATTTAGTGGAAATAGGAATTTCCGCATAAAAATATTATTATTATTAGTTTATTGTACAGTAACTAAACTTAACTAAGAACGTGGTTAGATGAATTGTCAACATTTATGGACTACATGAAACAACAACTGTTGACTGTTGTTCAAGTTTCAAAAATATATATACATTGTCACCCACAATCCCTGAAGACTATATCCATACAGTGTTCATTGTTTTGTAAATAAACAGAGATTTTAAACTAGCTCAATAGACTCAAAACAGGTGCTAATGGCACTCGTATAAAACATTTTGATCTCTAACAAACCAAAGGTTTCAACCACACAGTATTCATTATCGTTATTGATATAATGAGACCAAAATTTTAAAGAATATATTACAGAGATGAAAAGAGTACAACACAATTTTTTCACAAATTGGTTACATGACAAATTTACATATCTTTCTTAGAACATAGAGACCTGTCAAAAATTATTATTCTGTGTTTTGATATTGACAGTGACTAGCAATTGACAGATAATGCTCTATAGTGGTTAATAAGTAATATCTGAAACTGAAAGAGTGCCATATTACCTTCCAGTCTCTCTGAACTTAAGATTATTAAATTAACTTACACAAAGTTTGGTAATATACGTCCTGTCATTGTCAAACAATGCACCTTTCTGATAAAGCTTGACTGCCTGCTCATGTGCATCTTTATGTGCATGTGTTAAGTTCTCCACTGTTACCGGCATCTCACCCTCCAGTTTATCCATGGTGGTATCATACAGTGCAATAGCCTTCACCATGGCTCTACCACACTCAGAGCTCTTCATGAGTTCAACTGCAGATGAAATGGAAGGTACTTCTCTTTCGTTAATTCTCTCAACATAGTTCCTGGCTAGCTGGATATATCCTGATTGAATAATTAAAATCATCAAAGTGAAATAAAAGGTTGAAAACTGACATTCAGTCTAAGCAAAGAAAAAGTAAAGTACACAATTCAGAAAAAAATTCCTTAATTCACTTTTTGAAAAAATGGGAGGTGACAAATTATGGAGGAAAAATTTTACTTACAATTTCTAAATTATGTGGTAACACACACATGTAAAATGAAGAAACTAGTGTGAAACACAAAGCCATCAGACACACAAATAGTGCATTCATACAGTCACCCATCCAAGCACTAACATGCCCAATTGCTTCTTAAGGACAATTGCGACTTTTGTCGGTGTTAATGTATATTGCACATTGAAAACGGGATTATTTAAAAGAGATGTCTGAGAGTTTTTCTCTCTGTGTGTGCCTATGTGTGGTTATAGGTGTCCTTGTGTCTTGCAGATTATATATTGGTGACATAAAAATTATTCAGTAAAATCTATGGCTGTTTGCCCTGCATAATGTGTGTCTACAGATAAATTACTTATTTATTTGGGGTTTTACATCAATTTCAACACTGTATAAGTCAGAAAGTTTTATCAAGCCTCGCTGTTTTTGATTTTTAACTAAATTCTTTTTTTCAATAATACAAATCATTTTTCCCAATAAACATTTCTCAGCATCAACTAAATAGTTATTTCAACAGGAGAACTAGAATTACAGCTAGTGTGCAGACTATGTAAAATATGAATATTATTGAACTGGGGAGTCGTTTCATAATTTTACACTTTAATATATTGTAAAACAATTTAAAAAAAACCTCTAAATTTAAATTCATGCAAGATTACTATACCTATGAAATTAAACAAATTAAACACAAGATCTAGTGAACAGCAAGTATTTGAGAAACACATTACAGTTGTTTTTGATATTGCATGGCATCACAACACAATTTATCTGTTTAATTAAGTATGGGAGTCCTTTTAGTTTTTTATAAAATAACCAGAAAAGAATTTAGAATTTCTGGGCTTTGTACACAAAATGTTACTTTTACAATATAACCAGACAAAATGCGGCTTAGTTAGTATTACAAATTTTTCTGTCAGTTTACATTTGTTACATACATTTTCTAAATGACGTAGAACATCCTAAATATGAAAGTCACGAGATCTTTTTGAAGTGTGATGTACATGTATTTTAGTAACTAATATAATGGAACTTATAGCATTTTAGTTGTTATTATATGGGGTAAAATATCACTTGGAGACAAGTATAGCAAAAAAAAACCTGTGAAGTTCAAATTTTTTCTTCCTACTTGTAAGTAAGTAAGCAAGTAAGAAACACTTATAAAGTGCCGAAATTGATGTAAACATCCTCTAAGGCGCTGATGTGCAAAAAGGGATAGTCCAATTCCAAAAAGAGGTCCATTTCCATCTTAGCGTCTGATAGGGGAGATAGGCAATGGTGGAGGATAGGCTAATCTGAAAAGGTATGTTTTCAACTGTTTTCTGAAACCAGAAATGCTTTGTATGGTTCTAATAGCTTGAGGAAGCTTGTTCCACTTTGTGGGAGCCCCTGCTATGAAACTGCGCAGCCCTGAGCGTTTATTTGGTTTAGATGAGGAAATTGATAGGGGATTGCCCAGTGTGAGATCACTCCGCCTAATTAGAGCAGAGAGATATGGAGGTTGGCTGAAATGTATCGCTTTATAAGTGAGGAGATTATATTTGAACAATATACGGTAATGAATGGGGAGCCAGTGTAGTTTGTGCAGGAAGGGTGTGACATGACAGTATTTATTTAGCTTGCACACCGTCCGACATAGGGCATTTTGAACTCTCTGTAGTCTGCTAGTATATGCCTTTTTTGTGTTGTAAAGCAGTGAGTTACATTAATCCAGACGACTGCTAACCAAGGCATTTGCAACCTTTACAGCTGTTTCATGATTTAAGTACCTGCGGACCCTTTGTAGTTCCCGGAGATGGTAGTAACTTATGCGACATAGATTAGCCACGTGTCTTTGCATTGAATTTTCAGCATCCAGGATGACACCAAGGTTTTTAGATAGAACTTGCTTGAAAAATTAAATGTAGGAACAGGAATAAGCAATTTTGTAACCTTTAGGGAAAATTCGACGAAACACATTTAACAAACACAATTTCTTCATATAATAAAAATATGACAATAATATGCGTTAATATTTTCCATTTGTATCATATAACTATGGAAGAGTATCAGGGTGAAGTAATTTTTTTTAATGTAGTGCAAGAGTATCTCAATTTTTTGAGGATTTAAATCATGGCTGTCCTGCTATATCTGAATACCTATGTAGATCATGGACATGTTATTAAAAAGCTATCTCTGCAGAACAAAAAATCAATATTGCAGTGTCCTTATATGGAAAAAGATTCCTATGCCTTCTATGTTACAGCATCTGTCGATTGAGAGTGTTTCACAATATGTTATCTCAAGTTACTTGATGTCTAGTTACATAGTGAATAAATTTATTTTGCTTGGTTAATATTACGACTATTGCTTCTGGATATGCATTATATATGAAAGAGTATTAGCTCCAACTAATTTTTTTTTTCAATTTAGTAAGATAGTATCTCAATTTTTTTAGATATTAAGTGAATCCCATTTTGTCTAAGCAAAAAAAGTCTTAACTTTATAACAAAACTCTTACACAGTTAAGACTTTTCTCTTTGTACACAGTGCTGATTGATGAACTGTGAAATACTGTTTCCCTTTTATTCTACATATGGCATAACCGAAGTTTGACTATTTACTGTTCCTTTTAATGCCACCAGGGGCCGGATTCACGAAAGGTCTCAAGTCTCAAATCTGAGATTTTGGTCTCAAATCTAAGATTTTTCTTAGATTTTTCTCAGATTTGAGACTTTTTGCTCAGCTGGGATTCACAAAAGATCTCAGGATAAGATTTTTCTCAGATTTGGTCTCAAATCTAAGACTGCCTAGGAGGTGACTTAAGTTTTGATAAAATAGAATATATGTTATAAAAAGTCACAAAACAAAATGAAAATAGTGAAGTATGACATATTATTTAATTTGTAACACAATATATGAATATATATTAAGAGTTTGTACCAAAACAACAGTAAACATTTACATTGCAAATTTACATGAGTGGCTTGTTTTGCTGTTATAATCCATTCTTTTGAAAGTCAGTACAAATTATACTAAAAAGACAATGTTTTGCTTTACTGAAAATATTCTAAAATGTGAATATATATGGTAGAGTGGTAAAATATAAATGTGTATACTTTCCACCAATCTCAACAAAATGTTACATCAGTTTTGATTGGTCCAGACTCAAAACTTGGCTGAGATTTTGGTCTCAGCTGAGATTCCTTTCGTGAATCTCAACTTAAGCAGATTCTTAGCTGAGACAAAAATCTCAGATTTGAGCAAAATCTCAACTGAGATTTGGCTAAGACTTGAGACCTTTCGTGAATCCAGCCCCTGGTACTTTCCACCACATTATGTTTTCTGTTAAAGAAATATATTTTCTTGTTGTAGTACACTCCAAATGGGAAATGAATAGTAATATTTATTTAATTTAAGTATTGTACAATAAAGGCCAGAAAGTTTTTACCTGGTTTAAGTTTAAGCTTTAATTTAACTGTTTATTTATACAGTCATATGATATTGACTCATATGATACCCAAAGAAAGGAATGGGTAGACTACCATTTTTATTCTTTCACACAAGCATTATTCTGCCCTTTAACATGAGTTATTCAAATGAGTGAATGTCATCTGCAAAGCTATATAAGGATGGTTTTAGGTAACTTGCTTTGTAATTTGCCTTCTATTCGTTGCAGAAGAACAGCCCAATTCTGATGTCAGATGTATCAATCCTCAAATATTTGACTTATGATATCAGGCAGTCTTATTATATGCTGTAGAATATCGAGTAAGACCAAGGATAATCGGAATTCCTTCTTAGTGTAAAATCTTCGTGCATTTTTATCCCCATGAATCCTGTTCATTCCTAAACTCAAATTATTTCTTATGAATACTATGTTCCTTTACTTGGTTTGGCAGTGAAGTTAGCCTTTTGAGCCTTTAAAATAGGCTTCACATCACTCAAAATCTCTACATCTTTTTATGTACTACAATATTAACAAGAAATCTGTCTGTGTTGAAGATCTTCTAGGACTGTTTTCAAAGCTTTTGGAGTGTAGCACCAGAACTCATCATTCCAAATGGCAAAGGTTAATCCTCGAAAATTATATTCACAAAAGGTCTTAAGTTTAGGCAATTTTTTTGCTTAGACAAATCTTAAAGTTATGACTTTTGTCTTAGCTAAGATTTCTCTTAAATTGGGATTCACAAAAAGTGCTTAGCAAAATCTTAGCTGAGACAAAATTTGTGCAAAAAGTCTTAACTACATTGAATTTAAATTAACAAATTTTAGCAAAACAAAAACATTTTTCAATGATAAATACACCAAATATGCTCTTTAAAATTATAAAACAGATTTGTTACTTTTTTGTAAAATTATGTAAAAATAGTAGTCTTTGTGTTTTATTGGGAGTCAGCCATTTTTATGACAGTATTTTTTACCACAAGAAGGTAAAATGTGGCAATTATAGGTAACTAAATGATGTGAATTTCTATCACAATCCAAATTACTTTTATAGGAAGCATAGATCCCCATAGTATATTTTTGTTGGCATAACAAAGGGTAAAATGTTGATATATGCAATGGAATATTTTAAAAATGATTTAAGACTGCCCTGCAGTGGTCTTAAAGTTATGACAAAATCTAAGCAAATTTTTGTCTAAGACCTTTTGTGAATCCCATTTTGTCTAAGCAAAAAAAAGCCTTAACTTTATGACAAAATTCTTGCACAGTTAAGACTTTTTTCCTAAAGTTATGACAATTTTTTGCTTAAGACCTTTTGTGAATCCCGGCCCAGGATCATTCTTGATCCCAAAAAACTTTAAAATATACCATAAACATAGCTAAACTTTGATATAGGCTGCAAAAACATCCTTTATTCCATCTTCACAATGACTATTGATAGTGTTCATGATAATTCCGATTCTCTAATAATCCCCAATTTAATCGTCTCAACCGTTTCGTTTATGGGGGATTGGCTCAGGGATCTTATTGAACTATCATCAGTCACAGAATTTATTCTGATCTTTTGACAAAAATTATAAGTACCTTGTTTCCAATCTGTAATTTCTTATTTTTTGCTGCTTCTCATAATGGTAATTGTATCTCCTTTGTGCCTTCTGTGGCAGCTGCTCAGCTAATTTCAACGTGTTGTCCAACTTCTTTCTTAACTCAAAAACATACTGGTTACTGTTAACATTAAATATTCACGGAGACCATTGTATATTAGATGGTTTTAAATAGTTGTAAGTTCTTTAAGACTCTGAAGTCTTGACACTTGCTGTATAAAATGAACTGGGTTACCATGTCACTCAGTATCTCATCAGCAATCCCATTGCAACTGTACATGCCAACCAAAGCTTCTGCCGCATCCTCTGTAGTCTGGCACTTCAGGATGATTTGCTCTGGGAGTCTGGTAGTAAAGTCAACCAAAGTTAGTTCTACCTGTGCCCTTCTTCTAAAGGGCGATGCAAAGGTCCAACTGGGTAACTACAAGATGTTCGAATGGTGTATCTATAGTACTTTCTTCTCCAAAGGAGTCTTTGGTACCCATCCCTTTGAAATGGTCCTGTGACGATCACAACACTTGCAGAAATTTACTATATCTTCATTAATTAAAGCCTGGCCAATGAAATTTTCAGTTTACTTTCTGTTCTGTTCACTTGTGTCCAAGTTTGCCCTCCAGTGACAGAACTTTGGCTACATACATTACTTATGGTTTAAAAATTGGGAAACTATCACTTGCTGTTATTTCTGGCCATCATAGATTTCATGGTGTGTGTACAATCCGTAGAGAATGACATCTTTCTCCTTTTCTTCAATTGTCACGTTCCCATTTCCTCTGGACGGTAAACAGTGACCCTTACAGTTGAATTAATTCTGCTTTCTGTATACCAATAGTCTTTATACCATTAGTTACCATGAGAGGAACTGAACATTGTCTCTGACATTTGGCCTTGGCTCTTGTAGCTAGTGTACTGTTTCCTCCATAAAGTTGTTCTCCACAAGCACACTTGTACAACCAGCATCTCAGAAAAAGCTCCAGTTTATCATGGATATACCCCCTTGCAACAGATACATTCAAACTTGTAACACAATAAAGCAATGAAGCTGATATAAGGCCAATGGTTTCACCATCTCTCATGACTAGCTTGTCATTTGTTGGTTTGTCCATATTAACACTCCATATCACTCCTTTGGAAATTTTGGACACAGGGTAGTTACTGCATAAGCTACACACTTATCTCTTTGGATTCTTTTGGATTCTTTTCTTTGCCGAACAGTCCCTTGCAATATGACCAAGTTTGAGTCAGTTTGATACTGTGTGAAAACTCGGGAACATTTTGTTGTTTGAAACATTAGAAGAACATTTGCCCCTTAAATGCCCATATGATTGCTCTTAAAGCAGCACGATGCCTCACTTTCTTCCTTTCATTCTGTCCCTCTTGATTTGATGTGAGTTATTACTCAATAAAATCATGAGCAAAGAAGTAGCGCCTAGCAAACTGACCAAGTTCATGATGAATTCTCCTACAGATGGATTGTTAGAGCCTCAAAAAATAAAGCAATAAATTACTCCTTGACCCCCACACAGGTATACCAAGAGAGTGTTTCACCAAATCAATGAACAGCTCAGGACTGTAACTATTTTTTCAGGCTTGGACTTGCAGAATTGTCGTCAAAAATATCATATTGTTTGAGGTGCTTTAAGCTAATCATAATCAGCTACACTTGAACCGAAAGACAAAAATATACACCTACCACCTTAAAGGTCAGTAGCTGGGACTGCTTTGCTATTTCTATCCCATTTTTCAGTCACAGCAACACATTTAAGCTGTCCTAAGTAACTATCCCAGTCATCCTCGTAACCAACAAAATATGGTAAAATAAACTTATATTGTTTGATATTTTGATCCAATACCATCTGTTGCACCATGGCACATCTGTAGCTCCTATAACATCATCTGTTGCATATGCAGTTCGTGCTTCATTCAAAATCATTGCTTCCATTGCTTTTTGTAAATCACACGTTATTGGATTTGCATGATCTTTCATCTGTAACATGAGTTTTGCTTCTCTAGCAAGAACTCCTTCGTCATGTTCTTCAATTTCTATTCCTCACTGTCTCTTGTGATTTTTTCTCAATTTCTGTTTCTTGCTGTCTCTTCTTTTCTTTTTGTCTTTTCAGCTCTGACTATACAAACTCCAATGTCGCTTTGTCAGCCATGTCTTTGTCACATATGAACAATAATTTTTCTATGATGGATGACATCTGAACAACTAATCCAGAACTTCCCATTTGTCATTAATCCTGTAACAGTTCTGTTTCTTTTCTTTTTTTGACTAATCCTAGTCTTCTGTTAGATTTGCGTCAGTTGTATTTTAGAAGGTGTAAAGTTGATAAGCCGCTTGAGCTTTTAAAATGAATTACCTCGCAGGAAACTGAATGTAAAAAATAGCACAAGTTGTGGATTCAGCTTGAGGAAGTGACACAGAAAAAAATAGCATAAAGAAGTATCAGTGAAAGTTGTGGACACATCATATCTCAGCTGTTAACTGCTTTTGCACATTGATACAGAGAAAGTTGAAATAAACTGTTTGAGCAAGAAAATAATTTTTCTTTTCTCACTGACACAATATGAATCTGGGCTGTCCACCCTGACATACTTAAACGCTCATCCAAGATCAGTCAAATTATAAGGGATCAGTCTAATTAGAGGCTCCAGAATCCATTGTACCTGACAAATTCTTAATCACAGCTTAACTTAATAGATTGATAAACCCCTTAAAAACAACTGCACAGTCTTGAACTTTCTTGGAACAAAGAAACAAAGATAACTCAAACTGACATAATTATACTAGAAAATCTTACTATGCATTTTGTAGAATTTCTTCCTCTAGATAACCAAATATACATAAATTTGGAAATTCCTAACAGTGAACTAGATTATGTTTATATATCATATGCAAGAACAACAACAACATCAGCAACAACAACAACAAAACCATTCAGAGTAGTAATAACTTAGTCAATACTTTACACATACACGGATCTTGATATATTTGCAATATAATATGATATTCTCTTTCAAACGTGCCTAGAAACATCCTTGAATTCTCCCCTGATTAACCAACAAGATGAATTTCATTAGAAAATCTTTTATGTGATTTTCTGTTCACCTTGTAGAATTCCAATTTGGGTTTGCGTGTTTTTTCTGTACATTCTACTTGCAAACACCTTTCAGTTCTAGTTTATTTTTCTGTAGATTGTCAGTTTTGTTTTTGTGTCTTTCAATGGTACCTGTAAATCCATCCATTTCCAGTATTTGTGAGGAGTGACATTTAACGGGGCACCAGTATCTAGCTTCAATGTGGATTTTGATTTGTTTCCTTGGATGAAATTTAGAATTGGAACAAATACCAAGTGGTTCTTGTGTTTATTACTTCTACATATAACTCTTTTTCTGAGTTTTTGACGATGGCTCTGTCATCACTTACAGTATATACCTTCCCTCTGGTATGGAATGTTCCATGCTTCATCTTTTAACGCTTATAAACATTGTTTTCCATTTATGGACATTTTATAGCCTTGGCATATAAGTCTTTAACAAAGTGTTCATACAATGTCCATTCATCCTGGTTACATGTCTGAAGCTCAAATATGATAAAATGATCCTTTGATTGGGGTCTGACATATTCTCTATTTTATCATCACATGCTTTTAAGTTATTTTGCTTCGTGCTCACTAAAATCCTCCTATATCCACTCTTTTCTCACCAACCAAGATGATAGTGATATACACTATTCGTGTTTTGGAGACCAGAGGAAAAAAAACTCGAGTTTTTCATTATCCTCAAGTTTTTGCCTGGGAGAGTTTGTGATTCACATTCCATGTAGAGGTCAATGGCTGTTTTAACTGAGTTGTCTTTATTTAATAATTGTCCTATGCTGAATAATACTATCCAGCACAGAAATTACACAAGTGAATTTATCACACAAAATGTTTTTCGTCAAAATATTAGTTGAATTTCCTAACACACCATAAGGATTTCTGAAACGATGTTAGTTGTATAAGTATGTTGGAGCTCTGCAAGAATTATTAAAGACTCCACAAGGAAGTCTTTATAAGTTGTGCGAGATGTTGGTACAGTAAAATACAAGAGTAGACATATACATTACAGAAGGCAAAACTAGGACAGGCATACTTTTTGATTTGTGTTCTGATGAGTGGAAAGTTGGAAGTGCCATTTTCTGCAGGCCACAGTGAGAACATAGTATGTGTGGGTATAGCAACTGTTCAGAGATATATAAAGCATTTAATAGCTCCAGGAGCACCTATGGAGAAACTTAAAACCAATGTAATGGTTTTAAACACAACATTGCTCAGCAAGCAACCACTGGAGTCTTTTAGGACAAACTGTAGAGCTCAAATTGTCGTAGCTAGTCATAATGAGCTGGGCTGGTAAACCGAGACTGAAAAGATGGGAGCTATGCTTGCCCAACCAGACTGATTGATTTCAAGAGTCGGTCTTACCAGATGAAAGCAACATTTAATAAAGCCCTAGTTACTGCTGTCAGAGTGTATGCATAACTACTTGAAAAAGAAAGATACTAATTTCAGCCACCCCTTGGAAAGCTTGCCATAACACTTAAACACAATTGCCTACTGGACAATCTTACAAGTCCTTGGCCTAGCATTGGATGGTTGGATAAATCATCATTTGTAAATTCGTCCCTAAGGTCTGCTGGGCCATCCTTGATGAATTCTAGGGGGAATATCTGACATGCCCCACCTCTCCTGAGAATGGAAACAGATTGATGTGAACTAATGGCATATCCAGCAAGATGTTGGTATGTTAGATGAGAAACATGTCGCTTGAAGAAGCCTACCAGATCAGAAAGTGAAATTTACAACTACAATTGTTTCTTTTACCTCGGTCTGCAATACCTGTCAATGGACAATTATTATGTAGCACAGATGAAAATTTCATTAATCCC
Source organism: Sabellastarte sp. h YS-2021 (assembly GCA_964017235.1). Lineage (NCBI taxonomy): Eukaryota > Metazoa > Annelida > Polychaeta > Sabellida > Sabellidae > Sabellastarte > Sabellastarte sp. h YS-2021. Next base: position 110,500,234 of record OZ024934.1, read on the forward strand.
TTGAGGCTGCCAAAGCAACAGAGAAACAAACTCAAGGATTACTTCAACCATGTTGGTGCATTGGCAAGGACGGACAGGATCTGATGATGTTTCAATTTAGGGACCTACTCTGAGCTCAGAAGTAACTGGCATCTATCAGTCATTATCTGCCATACCCTATTATTCCAGAAACATTATTTAAAGCCAGCGTGGCACTCATTTCCAACAGTTTTGAACCAATTTACAACAAATTTCCAATCAAAGTATCACAACACCTTTGACGAAATAAGTATTTGCATTTTCACTCATCCAAAAATATTCAAGATGCGAAGTTTTGGGACCATCAGCCTCACAATATATACCCATTAATCACACAATTTTCCATATTTTAGGTTAAGTTTCAAATATAACCTACCTTCCAGTTTTCAAAATGTTTTTTTTTTCCATATTCTACTGGCAATCCAACCATTCATTGCTGCATATCAGCACCACACCAACTCCAGCATTCAATGTCATGATGTTGTTAGTTTCTGTCCGTTTAAACCTCCTACTACCACCTTTTGCCTACACTTCAGCATCAAGTCTTCAATATCAATCCCACCAGCTCTGTCACCTTCCCGTCTGTTCATCCTACTCCTCCGTGCTGGTGATATCAACCCAAATCCAGGACCATCCAACTGTCTCAATGTCACTTATGCAAACATCAGATCCATCAACAACAAATATCCTGCCAGTGCAAAATTTATTTTTGACAACGACACTGATCTCTTTGCCATGTCCGAGACCTGGAGCAGACCTGACATCACAAGTGCCAACCTGTCCGGAATCACCCCACAAGGTTACAGTTTTTATCAACAGCCACGTGAGGGCCGTCATGGAGGAGGACTTGTTTTTTTTGTGAAAGATGGCTTGGATTCTTCCGTTGTTTCCACAAAGACCTGCACTACCTTTGAAAATTTTCTTATCAAGGTGTCTCTACACAAAGAATCTTTTTACTTTTTGAATATATACAGACCACCATCCTCCAGTATTTCAACCTTTTGTGAACAGTTTCAGTCACTTCTGGAGGACATTCATCACAACACTGAAAATCTGGTGATTATCAGCGACTTTAATTTTCACACCGAATCAACATCCTCAAATTCAAAAGCCTTTAATTCATTGATTGACTTATTTGATTTAACTTGAGTAAACTTCCCCACTCATATTTACGGACACATTCTTGACCTCCTCTTAACCAAATCCAACAATGACCACATTCTAAATGTCCATGCTACTGATGGACATAACAAAGTGTTAGGAACCTCGGAGTGGTGTTTGACTCCAATTTTTCATTCTCAGACCATGTGTCACAGGTCATAAAGTCCACCAGAGTTCCTTCAAGAGATCTCTATAGAATCCGTGCCTCCTTAGACCTTAGCACATCAATTCTTCTAGTAAATGCTTTGGTGAGCAGCAGACTGGACTACTGCAGTTCCCTATTCTTATCACTTACAGATTTAGAGTTAAGAAGATTGTAGTTAGTCCAAAACTCACTTTGTAGGGTTGTCACTCGGTCCTCCAAATACTGTCACATTACCCCTCAATTAAAAAACTCCATTGGCTCAAATACAGGATACAGTTTAAAGTTGGTCTCATCACATACAAAACTCTCAACCAGGGTGAACCAGTTTACCTTAGAGAATTAATTCATCCCTACACTTCTTCCAGGAACACAAGGCGAAGTACCCCCAAACTCAAATTCCTTCACACTCCCACCTTCGTCCGTAAGGTTCATAAATCAGTCAAACATTTCTCCAATTCTTTCAGTCACTATGCCCCAATTCTCTGGAACTCCTTCCCCTTCCAAATAAGAAATAGCCCCTCTCACATCTTTCAGGAAACACCTCAAAACCCACCTATTTAATTCTAGTTTTCCAACTTAGTTTCCTTCCCTCTTGGTCACACCCACAACTCTGGATTACTGACCTTGAACGCCCCTTGACTTTCCTTATGATAATGATTTTGTTAAGTCAGGGCACTGAGTTCCCCTTCGTGGGGAAGATATTGCACCTGCAAAGCAGTAGATTAGATTAGGTTAGATTCGAAGTTTTGTTTCACAAAGTTTTTGAGTGTGTAATGTCCAAATTTCATGTTGTTCAACCAGCACTTTTGAAGCCAACATCCAAATAAAGTAAATATTAAAAAGTAAATTCAAATTAGATTTTCAAACTTTTTCACTCAAACGGCCACCCGCTCAATCACTCACTACCTCAGTTACTTACTCACTCACTCAATTATTTCATTCATCTTTTGGATTTGTGTGAAGGAGAAATGATTTTTATGCTTATTAATTGTTTTTGGAATATTCGAGTGGTCCCAAGAAAGACCCTTTAAGCAGCAATGGTCCTGGTCCAAGGACCTTTTATTCAATAATAGTCGTGGTCCCAACAGTCTTTCTGAAAATGATTTTTAAACAGCACTAGTCAATGACTTATTGGTATTAGCATTTAAGATCCAATGTGACTTCTGTATGCAACTGTGAACACTGTGGCCGTGAGGACTGTGGTGACTACTGTGATTGTTATTGCTGCTGGGTGATGGGAGGAGACGTGACGTGCTGCGATGGCTTGACTGGTGTGTATGATTGTGGTTTGTCTATCTGTTGGTAGCTCATGACTAACTGTTTGAATTTTCCCGAAGACACTTGACAGTCCTCAGATATTATGTTACATGGAAGATGTGACATATGATCAGTTAAAATTCTTTGTTGGGCTGATCACGCAATGCAATTGTCTTGATTGCATGCTGGTGTTATGTTTGTGGTGTGTCTATCTGCTGGTAGATGATGACTGACTGACTGAATGTTTTCAAAGAGACTTGATAGGCCTGATGTGTCAAGTGCTGCATTATCGCCCATAGCAGAGTTGACAGATAGGGTTTGAATTGGGCTGATCACCAAATGCAAATGTGTTCATGCTAATTCCACTTGGGTTTGTACTGGTTTGAGAACCTAGGCTGCTTGTGATGTTTGAACTATTTGTGTTTCGGGGATGATTGGGACATACTCTCTTGTAGCAGATGCTGGCTGCTGCAGTTGGCAAAGAGGAATCTGCGGCACATAAATTGAACTGGCACTGGCTAGTCTCGAGAATTTACTCTGCTGTTTCTGACTAGTCCTTTTATCCTGCCTTGCTCTGTATCCCACTTAGAAGCAAGTCTCATTTTTGAAAGTTTCTTTTGTGCAATGTTGCCCTTCCTTTACCAGGAATTTAACGGTATTTTTGACTGGGACACTCCTTTCTTGTCAATGGCTGGCTGGCGTGTGTGTTTATCTCGATGCCTTCTCTAGAGTCTTTCGAGAAATTGCATGTGGAGCTTGCATTGGTACTAGATCCTCTGTGTGAGGACTTGAGCATGAGGACTTGCTGATGCCCTTCCTTCTGATATGTAACTTGAGAAAACTGAAATTTTTCGTGTAGGTAAGTGCTGTGTATCAATTGACTCTTTCAGGGCCTAGTTTTACTTCAACTGAGTAAGTTTACCATGGCATGTCTTTTAGGAGTTGACCATATCTTCCAGATCAGGACTGAGAGTTTGCATTTCCATACAAAACTTTCTCATAGGTTATACTTCCTTGCCTTGTTTTTGAATAGCTCATCTTTCTATTAATGCAGTTCCTCATGGTCCTTCACAAAATCAATTACCACCTTATTAGATAGTTTAGATAGATAGTTTATTGCCTCCGGAGGGGAGATATGTATGTTACAGCAAATACAGTATATACATTGTATGATACACTATTTATAAAAATTAAAAAATAAATGTTTCAGAATACTTAACTACTAATTTGTTAAAATGGAGATAAAAGAGTTTGTAAAATGTTCTTAGAAGCATCACAGTTTGCATGCAATAAAAATGAGACAGTATCTGAAAGACCATCATGCGAATATCCTCCAATGTCACTCTTGCAACTATTAAAGTAGCGGGTATCACATATATAGTCACTGAAGTCTATATTGTACCTGTGACAAGTTTGGTACACCCTGTATGCATTACTTTTTGTACTGGGAGCATTGCCACTGATTACTTTTGATAAAAGAAAAGAATAAAACAGGAACGAGATGTTGACAGTAGCAATGATTTAAATAGAACTAGTTCTTGAACATACACAGATTGCTGTAAAAGCTTAATGTCTAAGGCTTTCAGCAGTGGAGTAGATCTACTGTAGCCTTTCAAACCAAGGGCTGTTTTCAGTAACTTGGCCAGGGTGGACTGGGCTTTAGTGATTACAGACTTTGACTGGAATATGCACTCCATTCCAAATGATAACACAGGCTGGATGGCAGCCTTGAAGATATGAGCAATAGTCCCCGGGTTGGACCCATTTAAGCACAATCCAGATCCCTGGAGGGCATAGATGGCTTTACGCATAGCCTGAAGACGAGAATCTGTGTAGCTTTGATTGTCATTAGCTAACACAACCCCGAGATGTGTTATTTGGTTTTCTTGTACAAGAGCCTGTCCATTGAGAAACCATTGCCTTTCTTTCAGATTACAGCTGCCAAAAGTCATGCACTTTGTTTTTGAGGGATTAAAACGGAGGCCGTGTTCTGTGATATAGTCATTTGCAGCATCAATAAGAGACTGCAGGCCTGTAATACTGAGGCTGCAGAGTAAAAGGTCATCTGCATAACAACATACATTGTATGTGGTCCCGTCAATGTTTATTCCACATGGCTTGACTAACAGGATATTTATAAGCTCCTGGTAAAATGTGTTAAAAAGATAAGGAGAGGATAATCCTCCTTGTCTAGTCCCAACTGATACAGAGATTGGGGTACTGCTTTGTTCACCTCATTTTACAATCACTTCTAGACGCCGGTACCAATGTACCAAAATTCGTCGTAAATGCATAGGGATAATGTTAATGGCTTTCATAAACATAACTGAATGTGGAATGCCATCAAATGCTGTCTCAGCATCAAGAGCACATAAAAATACTGGAGACCCATTGCTTTTGCAATAGTCCAACACATCATGAGTGAGGGCAGCTGCCATGGATGTTCCTCTGTTACTGATGAAACCAAATTGGAGATCATGGAATTCATGTTCGTCTGATTCCTGCAGGATATGCATTTCTAACAGTTTAGAAAATGTTGTTGAAATGATGATCGGTCAGTAGTTTTTTGGATTAGCGGGGTCAATTTGAGGTTTTTCCAGAATTGGAATGAGAAGTCCTTGAGTGAAGCTGTCAGGTACTATTCCAAATTTGATACATAATGAGAGGATTATGCAGATGTGCGATAGAACTTTGGTTTCTTGGGCAAACTTTAAATGTTCTGCAGTGATACCATCCACACCAGCGGCACATCCATAGCAAATTTTTGACAAATATAATTTCAGATCATCTTCACATATCAGACAGCTTCCATTTCATCTTTTATTGCATTGTAGTGACTGGATACTGTTTCTTCAGCTTCTTTAATTTTATTGCTGGTCTTTTCAGGAGGTTTTGCAAACCTTTTGGTGTATAACTCACAGAGTTTGTCTATAGTGATGTCAGAAGAGTTTGCATGTGATGAGGGCTTGTTTAGCCGAACTAAATGATGATTTAATTGCCTGTAGATTGCTTGATTCTTACAATTAACTGCATTGCAGCAAGCATATCGGTATGATTTCTTTGCATGTTTGTAGCAAGAGTATAGTTCGCCAGACCTGGGGCGACCAGCGGAAGTCCAAATCTTGTGCCAGAATCTCTGTCTGTCTCTGGAGAGCTTACAGTCTGAGGTCCACCATGATTTTTTTGCAATTGAGAATATTCTCTTGATAGTATCGGGAACAAAACACATGATCTATGTAGGATACAGAATTGTTCCTGTGGTAAGTATAGTCAATTTGCTGTTTATAATAAAAGTTACATGAGTAGAGCTCATTTTGACAGATAAAATCATACAAAAGTAGGCTGTTGTTATTGAAAGGGTGTTGCCTATGCCAGTTTCAACACAGCTTTGATTTTTGTGGTAATGAAGCATTCATATCTCCAAGGAAGATGATTGGCAAGGGGTCGTTATTATCAATTATACATTGGACATCTTCCAGAGTTTGACTGTATTCTGTAATCTGATTAGCAGACCCACTGAAATAGGGCATGTAAACTCCAATAATTGTCACTTGAATTTTTCCGCTGTCCTTCACTTGAATTGCAGATATTCGATTGTTTTTAGTATGCAGAGGAATATATGTCAGCCCAGGCACTTTTTTACAGATGAAACCCATTCTGCTGTCTGGACGCCCCTCTAAAACAATTTCAGGGTCAACACTGGATTTAAAGACACTCCAATATCCTAGGTTTCTGATTTCATTAGATATGTTGTGTATGTCACTGGGTTTGAGCCAAGTTTCAGATAGGAACATAATATGGGTGTCTTTCAAAAGATCAAGAACTGCCCCCAGAGTGCTTATTAGAGTCAGAGAGGAAAATGTTGATCATCGTGTCCCGTCCTATGTAATTGAGAGGATGACTTTTATCCTCTGCAGCCTCCAGTTCCAACCCAATCTCACGCATTTATGTCCACTGTCTCTTCTCATGCCTTCTCCTTCTGTGGCCTATCCCATTCCTCCTCTGTCTCCTCCATCTGTGGCCTTTTCTTCCTCTATCCATCCTCCCTCTCCCCCCATGTAGCTTCTCAGTTTCTTCTTGCTTCTTCTGTTCTCTTTGTTCCATCCCTACCTTCCTCTAGTAGATGTCAGTCCCTGTATCCCAAAAGTCAAATTATGGTGCTATTTCTGGCAATCTTAGGACTATATCTATAGCACTTTAGAACAAAACAACAAAAACCTTAATCCTAATTTTATTTATAAACTCAAGATTATCTTAATACTACCAGATATCATCCATTGGTGTTGAAAATCCAAATGATGTATTCTGCACACCAACACCCCTTTTAAAGTTGCAGATCCAATAGCTGACAAGATGTGAGAGGAAGACATGAAGCCGACCTTTCCTATACACTTCCAAACTTGTTGGTTGCTTTAACCCCCTTGTCAGTTTTTTCTTATGTCTCATCCTACTGTGTTCTCAGCTTGTCCTGCTGTGATGAAAGTGACTCTGCAGACAGACACTGGGATACTTCCTGTCTTAATATGAAGCCACCAAGTTTGATCTTTCCATTTTTGAAGTGCAGTCGGTATTTTTCTATGTCTTGTTGTGGAGTGAGTCCAGGGTACTTGAATAGCACAAGCTGGCAAGTATTTCCCATTAAGATAGAAAAGACTAGAATAGCGCAATATTGTTACAAAATCATTCACTGCGCTCAAGTTCAAAAGGGAAAGTCCAGAGATGTATCAGGTCAAGATCCAAATTAGTGCCAGCCAGGGAGATGAACTGCGGTGGAGGATATGCTAATGTTATCAAATAGTTTTTTAGTTGGCTTCAGAAATCTGCTGGTGTGTGTTGTGATCGCACTGATTGTGGGAGTCTGTTCCATTCTGTTGGGGAAGCCATTGCAAAACCTTGCCTACCAATGGCCTATTTGTGGCAAACTGAGTAAAGAGAAATACGGATTCCATGAGTTAGATAAGTGGTTTTAATCAAGGATGATAGGTATGTCTGTTCAGAGAATTTAATTGCCTTAAAAGTATTTATATTGTATTTAAACAAGATGTTGTACGTAATAGGGAGCCATTGTAGTTTATGAATGAAGGGAGTGACATGGCTAGTTCTATCAGGTCTAAAAAACAATGCTGCAAGGGGCATTTGGAATCTCTTGGAGTTAGAAATGTTATATTTAATTATGCCATAGAGTAGGGAGTTGCACTAGTTAAGTTGACTGCTGATCATTGAGTTGGCATGCAAGGCTACAGTCTCGACACTGATGAGTTTGTGGATGGATCTTAGGTCCTTGAGGTGATAGTAACATGCATGACAAAGCCTGGTTATGTTGCTGGCGGTGTTTCCGGAGTCAAAAGTAACACCTAGGTTATTGACTATTTCAGTAGGGGAAATAGAAAACTAGAATCAAAGTTGCTATTTTCAAGTGCAAGACTTATTTGTGTGTCATCAGCATATAGATGGTGGGTGACTTTGAAACTGGATATGATGTTACTGAGAGGGGTAGTGTAAAGGGCAAGAAGGAGGGGACCCAGGACAGAGCCCTGGATTACTCCATAGGGGAGTAAGAAGGCATAAGAAAAGCTACTGCCTAGTTTAGCCTCCTGTTTGTAGTTTGAAAGATATGATTTAATTCACCTCTACACACTGCCATCAACCCCAAACCAATCCCTGAGGCAGTTAAAAAGAATGTCATGGTCGATAGTGTAGCCCCTGGGAGGTCTAGCAATCTGAGCGTAACTGCCTTATCAGAGTCCATCAAAGCAGCAATATCATTCTGGATTTTCAGGAGTACTCTTTCTGTTTAATGCAGTCTCCTTTCATCAGATTGGTTAACATTGGACAACCACTCACTGTTAATGCAACTATTTAACTGTTTAGCCACTACTTTTTTATCAATTAGCATATAAAACTGAGGTTGTGTACCCGTCTGAAATTTTGAGGAGATTTCTTTCTAGGTGAGGTTTCTTGGGAAGGGAGTGACATACACAGTTTTGAAACAATTTGGGAAGCTCCCTTTTTTGAGCGAGTAATTTACAATATTGCTGATTGGAGTGACTAGAATATTCATGCAATCTTTAACTTATGAAGTTGGTATCAGGTCCAGGTCGCATGATTTGGTGGGGGAAGATATTAGGATTTTGAGAATGTCACCTTCAGAAACAGGATCAAAAGAGGATAGGACACTGTTGTTGCTCCTTGGTCTTGTAAGGGAAACAGGCATTGATGACTAGCAACTCTGATTTTCATAGTTTTGTCACTGAAATAATGTCTAAAGGTGTTCACTAAATTAGTAGGACTGATGTGGTCAGGTAAAATGATGACTGAGGATTTATGTAAGATTTTTTTAAAGTGATCAGTACCTTGGTGTTACCCTTATTTTCAGCAATAACTGTATGATAGTGCCTCTGTCTTGACTGTTCCAGTAGAATATTAGAGCAATTGACAGCAGCTTGATATCTACGCTGGTTGATTGCAGAATTGTCACTGCCATACTCGTTCATACTTCCACTTATATTCCTGCTTAAGGCTCTATGCTGAGAGGATGTCTGAAGTCATAAAACCTTTGTCAAGCTGCAATGGTGCCACTTTTTCTTTTTGATTAGAGCATGCTTGTCTAGAAAGTTGTGAAGGGTATTGAAATACTGGTGACTGAGTAAACTGGGTGTTGTGTTTGATTAGATCAGAAATCAGGATGTCCTCTCTGAAGTCAGTGATATTTATCTTGTTAATTTTCTGTGTATTAGTTTACCTGAATGTGCAGGGTGTCTTGATAGGTATATTGACTGAAATGTGATTGCAAGATGGTCAGACACCCCTCCTGAAACCTTCGGGCAGACTGCCTTTGAGAAAGGGTGACTCAAATATACAACATCTATGGCCATGAATAAGGGTTGGGGAATCAATCATTTGGATAAAATTTTATTGACAGAGGGAGTCAATGATTTTCTGCTACTAACTATCCTGTTTACCAAGATGTAGATTTAAATTGACCAATAATGTATTTTCACAACATGATAAAGCATCGCCCTCATCAAAGGAACTGAAATCCTCAATAAATTTGATTTTGAAAACATCAGGAGATCTATAC